>CAMXCT020006603.1:349176-384919 GCA_947184155.2 Cladocopium goreaui
CAGGTCTCTAAAAATGCTCATTTCAAAAACTCAAGAACAACTTCCCATATGTTTGTTTTCGTGATTTTTCACATAGCTATGGACAATCACCATTGTTTATAGCTATATGGAGGTTTCCTAAGTCATGGGGTACCCCCAAATCATCCATTTAGAGCTAGGATGTTCCATGAAATCAACCATCCAATGCTCGCTTGGGGTAGCCCTATCGAAATCCCCATATCAACCATTCGAATACCAGTTATAAGGTCTAACTCACCCCATGTATAGAATGTATCATCCCATAGATTCATAACCAGAGATACCATCTGGTTATTTAACATAGCCATGGAAAATCACCATGTTTAATAGCTAAACCATCTATTTCCATGGGCCATCTATACCATGGCTATGTTAAATAACCAGAGGGTAACTCATAAATCCCCATTCATCACATGTTTAGCCACTATTAACCATTATTAACCACTATTGATCACCATTTATAGATTCATAACCAGAGGGTAACTAATAAATCCCCATAGATTCAGCCTCCAAAAAAATGGACCATAGCTGCACCTCCCAGGCATTCGCCGCTGGCGGTTTCCAAGGCATCATGAGCGCAGAGCCAATGAAGAGGAGTCCTAAGACTGGGCGAATAGGCGATTTTTAATGGGGAGTTCCTGGGAATAGGCGATATTTGCTGGAATCTATATGGCATTTATATATGGCATTTCTATGGTTATATGGAATTTATATGGGATTTACATGGGATTTAACTGGAATTTTATATGTTATTGGCATTTATATTGAATTTCTATGGGATTTAAACGGTACAGCAAACAGGATTTTGTGGGATATGTAGTGGTATTTCATGGGAATTGCATTGGATTTACATGGGATTTATATCGGATTTGATGTGATATTTATATGATGGTATTTCAGGACATAAAAACTGGGTGATGTAAAAAATTGGATTTCATGGGATTCTTGCTGGAGACTTACTGGACCTGGGAAGATGAACCAAAATCTCACCATGACTAGAGATCTCACCATGAAGGGATTCTGGAAGCTATGGAAGCTCTGGCCGGGAACTTAGTTCGTTGATCTACAGATGGTGACGTTCCAGCAAACTCTCAAATTACCAGAGGGTAAGGCTGTTCAATCTGAGTCAATCATATGTATATATATATATACATATATATATATATACATATATATATACATATATATATACACATATATATATATACATATATTATATATTATATACGTATATATCAGATATGAAGGATGCTAGAATCATGTCGTATCCCCATTGCTCCGTGGTTGCTCATTCCCCGGCATTTCGATAAACGATGAATTTCACCATGGTTGAAACCATGGTCCTCCGGCTGACTCGAAAACCTGTGATTCGAACATTCGGGGGTTCACCAGGTTCACCTCAAAACATGGCCGAGAAATGGCAAAGAAAAACTCCAGGTGGAAAACCCTCCAACAATTTGCATCAGGTGGATGGGAGCATCCGAGGGAGCCGAGTCTCTGCAGAGCTTTGGAAGTCTGCAACCGCAGCTGACTCTTCTGCAGCCGTTGTTTCCTCTTGGGATGCCTCAGCGCCCTGAAATTCAGGGACCATGGGGACCAGGTGGACCAGGTCTGAAATTGGGCCGCTGATCCATTCGCTGTATGGAAAATGAGCCATTTACTTCGATGATTTGGCAGTGTGTCAAAACCTTGTACCCCTGGTGAACATCAAAATAGCTGGTAAATGGATGTTCATCCCACTAAAAATGGTATTAATAGGTATTGATCCATACCCATTTACTTGTAAGAATGGGTTCCATATGTTCAATTACCGGAGGCTAAATGTTCCTGAAGGGGAACCAGCCCGGCAGCCGGAACTTGAGTTGCGACGAGGCGGGGATCCTCCGGGCTCAAAACAAAAGAGATTTGAAACCAACCAGTTTTGATTAGTGCTTACATCCCCATGGCTGAATCACCATCTTTCCTAGCTGAATCCCTTTTTTCATAGCGTCATGTAAAATCCCAAGAAAAATCGCCGAGTCCCAAGTCGCTGAACGCTCTTCACCTTCCCATTGCTGTTCAAAACCTCCTGAAGAGCTGTGAAAATTGGGATAGAACTCCTGGCATTTGTTGCTGGCAGTTTATGGTGTTCTTATCAACAGATAGATGGATAGATTGGATTCGCATTTAGATTTAGATTTAATTTAGATTTAGAGTAGATTTAGATTAGATAGATAGGTATGGAGGTGTCCTACAATGGGAGTACCTCCAAATCATCATCGTTACTTTCGGATTTTCCATGTCACCATCCAGCGAGCTTGGGGATCCCCCACGCGGCCCCTCGCTTCTCGGTGGCCCCCATTGATATGGTATACCTATGATAATGACCATCAAGTTAATATGATAATAACCATGATAATTATGATGATCATGATGATCATGATATAATGGTATACCGGTATACCTCTGATAATAATCACCATAAGTTGAGTATTTTTACCACCATAACTATGATAACTGTGGTGGAATCTATCCACTTACTTCACTCGAACATCCAGATATCTAGTTCTGGGCCATCCAAGATGCCATGAAGACAGCGGTTCTCCCGTTCTCCCCCGGTCCAAGATAGCTTCTGAAGCTTCTTCAGCCCCGGATCTCGGGTCTTTGGGTCTCAGTATTCGAAGCCAATCTGCCAAGGAAAATGATGTGTCCCAGCAATATTTGGGGAGTGCTGTAGATTATTCATCCAGGAAACTTGGCTGAAATCAGTTTCCATACACAGTGGCGAGAGCAGAGAGCGAGGCCCAAATGAAATTGTTTTTTATTGGATGGCTGAATCAACCCTGATACAGTGATGTACTGATCATTCACAATCACTCACCTGTTTTTTTTACAATAAGAATGAAACCTCTCCCGAGTCCGACGCGCATATAAAATTCATTGGGAACCAATCCCTCCAGTTCGGTGTGCATGGATGGTTCATCAGCCCTTAATGAATCCTTAATTGGGGAGGTCATTTTAGCTTAAATCCCCATGACGTCAAATTCGCTTCAAGTCCGCATCGGCTGAAAAACACCCCACCTGACCACCTGTTTCTGAATGACATCTCTGTAGCAGCTAACATTGATGAAAAAATCTAGGAACATCAGAATCATCAGAACATCAGCATTTTTGGCGTTTCCAATTCGGCAGTGTGTCAAAACCTATTAATACCCCTTCTGTTCACATCAAAATAGCTGGGTTAAAGTGGATGTTCATCCCACTAATAAACTGTATCTATAGGTATTTAGCTGGGTTAAAATGGATGTTCATCCCACTAAAAATGCTATAGGTATTGATCCATAGCCATAGCCAATTCTCCGTCTTTCTCCATATCTTCTCCATCTCTCCAAGGCGCAGGGTAAAAACGCTCGCAGCCCCGCCACTGGGCAACAGTCGCAGTAGCGCATGACGCCTGGACTCCTCGAAAAAAAAAAACGGCGCTCAGTTGGTTTGGAAATAGATCCAAACCATATATGGCGATATATAGCTGTATGTATAGATGCCTCTATAGTTGTTTGCATATGTGTATATATATACATATATGTATATATATATATATACATATATATATACATATATATATATATGTCTGGTTGTATGTATAGTTGCAAGGATATATAGCTGTATTATGTATATAAATATAGTAGTAAACCCCAAGTCAAGATAGAATTTGGTAGAATTCTAACACATTGGTAAATTGACCTTTAAGCTTTTTGGGGGTGACTATATCATATATATATATATATTGTACATAGACAAACATGAGGCGGGTTTGATTGAACCTCAGCTGCAGGTCCGGCACCAGGCAATCCAATCTGGCTGCTTTCAGCCCCGGTTTTTGATCATAAAAACCGCAGGAACGATACAGAGTTTACATGGCTATGGATCAATACCTATAGATACAGTTTATATATTAGGGGATGAACATCCATTTGCCACCTATTTTGATGTTCACCAGGGCTACATGGTTTTGACCCATTCCCATATCAAATACAAAATGTTTGGGCATAGAGCAAAATTGGAGACAAATGTAATCCCATCACCTGATTCCCTGATATAGAATTGGACCTTAAAACCGATAGACGCAGTAGTACATTTGGGTTTCAATTGACTGGTGTTGGTTCATAGGGAGAAGGGCTGGGGTCGGACATGGTTTGATGGAAAATCCCATGAAAGGATCCATCTATAGTATAGATGGTTTTCTTGTGGATTTTTCATGGTTTTTCTCTCTTTTCATCTCTTTTCCACTAGCTTAGATTCCACAGAGGGTCTTGGGGGTTGCCAGTTGGAGATCCGGTGGGAAATGGGGGACTGACAACCAACGACATGTGCTCTGAGAAAATCTTCGGGGTGAGGATTGGCTAAGCAGCACAACGAATACAATGGGATCCATCTTTGAACACAAGGCTAGCGAGGAAATGCCGTGAGTCGTCTCCCACTCCTCCCCGGCACTCAAGGTCCAATGCAGCGCACGCAAAGAACCGGAAGATGAGCCTGGGATAGAAAAAATGTTGGGCGACGATTCGTGCAGGATGTGTGCTATTGAAAAGGGCTACGTTCTGCTACATTCGTCAAATCATGACCTCGATGAAATGTTCCTCATTCTGGTCATGATCGTCAAAACATGTCATAACGCCATATAACTGCAATTATGGCTACAGTATCACTGCATTAACAATGATGGTGATGATGCTGACGGTGATGATGATGATGATCATGATGATGATCATGATGATGATCACGATGACGATCATGATGATGATCATGATGATGATCATGATGATGATCATCACGAAGACGATGATGAGGATGATGAGGATGAGGATGAGGATGATGATGATGATGATGATGAGGATGATGATGATGATGATGATGATGATGATGAGGATGAGGATGAGGAGGATGAGGATGATGGGTTGTTGTTTTTGTTGTTGTTGTTGTTGGTGGTGGTGGTGGTGGTGGTGGTAGTGGTGGTTGCTGTTGTTGCTGTTGTTGCTGTTGTTGCTGTTGTTGCTGTTGTTGCTGTTGTTGCTGTTGTTGCTGTTGTTGCTGTTGTTGCTGTTGTTGCTGTTGTTGCTGTTGTTGCTGTTGTTGCCGTTGTTGCCGCTGTTGCTGTTGCTGTTGCTGTTGTTGTATCTGTATCTGTATCTGTTTCCCCCAATTACTCACCTTTACTCACCAAATTTGAGGCCCACAACCATCCCCAACTTCCCAAATGACACCAGAACGAAAACGCCTAGAATGATCAGCCAGGTTCAAGGCTTTAATATGTTCCAGTCCCGAAATGCTAAGCATGCTGAACCACCGGATGTCCAGTCCCTCAAGGGCCATTCCTTACTACTCCACCGGCGGTTCCCTTCATAGTTGATAGGGATTCCCCGTTCATGGATTCCGATCTTCCCGATTCCATAATCCTCCAACTCATCACCAACCCGGCCTTGGAGTAGAGAGGTCATTGGGGATTGCACCAGCGTCTACACAAAAAGGTCGGCACAACAAAAACCATTGTTTTGAACATCCTTTTGGTAGGCTGCACAACGTTTACCCGGTATTTTTACATAGCTATGGAAGCCACCATTTCAGCTGGACAAAATGATCCTGAAATTTAAAAAGGCCAGAAGCTCGGGATCGATCAATGACTACGGATTAATCATATCTGAGCTAAAAATTGGGGGCTCTTACCCGCTGAAAAAGAGCATGTTAATGCATGTTATTGATCTGTCATCCAAAAAACCACCAAATCATGTGAAGCACCAATGAATTGCGCAATTAATTCAGCGCAATTCGGTGGATCGCCCGACCCAAAACGCTGCAGAAACATTGACAAAGCCAATTTTAAGAATTCGAAGATGGTGGGTCAAACTATGTCAAACTTGGGTATCCCGACATCTTGACGAGAATTGTTCGATGTTTTTTTTTGCTCGCGCTGAAAAAATCGGTTTGACATGACATTTCTGTGCTAAGTGAAGGCCAAAATTTCTGTGGCACGACCTGGCGCCAAGGCCCTGATATCAAACCCCTCAAGGCCCGGGAAAATAACGAAAAAAAAACACGACGGTGAAGCTACCCGGCCTGGTGAACGTTTACGTAACTATGGAAAGATCCACCATTTTTCATGGGAAAATCCACGAACTAAATCACCATGTTCAATAGCTATGCAAGGTTTTTCCATGTTTGTCCTATCGAAAATGAAGACCCTGAAGACCCTGAAGACCCTAGAGCCTTCATTCCAAGCCTTCGGGACACACAGGACACCATGGTCACCAAGCCCCAACTCCGCGATGCGGGTCCCGACCCAAGGTCGCACCAAGACATGGCTCACTGGTGGAAGGAGACCCGAAGGCACCTCGAGTTTCTCGCAAAACATGGGGATGGACGGAAGATGATCATGTACCATCTGGTTATTTAACCATTTTTAATAGGTAAACCGGTAAACCATCTATAAATGGGCCATCTATACCATGGCTATGTTAACATAGCTAAGCTTCCATACACTGCAAAAGATGATCAGGGAACCTCATCTGGGTGCATCCACAACGTGGGGCCCGTGCGGAGTTATGTTTGTTGGTTTGTAAATCCGGTGAGCTCGTTGTATCTCCCATTTATGGCATAATTATTGGGCTTAAACTTAGCACCAACTTAGCTATGCCGCACCTTGTAAAAATATCATAGCAGAAGGTACAGCAATGGCTGAAGCCAACCAATTCTAACACACAGCTGGACATCAATTCCACGAGATAGTGGTGAAGCAGCCGAGGTAAAGAGATTCACCAGGGTTTTCTTTCCGAAAATTGAGGGGGAAAACTGATACTTGAGAAACTTGAGGGTTCCTCCCAACACCCCAGATACATTTGGGGAGTAGTCTTTTTGGTAAGAAAATAGGCAAATGTTCACAACAATTTTCCTCCCTTGTGGCTATCATTTGCCTATAATTAGTAGGTTGGAGTAACTCCCCATATTCAACGCCACCCAGATCACCCCTTTGGAACCAAATTATCTTCAGATGCTCCAATCATCCAATCTTACCCTGTTGAGCTTGGTTGGGTTTTCATATCCCCATCAGCCTGGCGATTCGTTTAAGTGTGAGGGGCGTTTGCGCGTTTACCAAGTTTGGGATCCACTGAATCCCGGTGATCTTCAGGCTAATAAACCCCATTTGCAGACACACCTTCAAGAAAGGTAAAGCCGTAAAATATGAAAAAAACACCACATGGTCATTCATTCAATATGCTTTTTTAAATAGACTATATATATATATATAAACACCATAGGGTCAAAAAAATGTGGTTCTTCCATGCTTTTTCCCTACCGGCCATACCTCCAGAGACTCACATGAACTCATCAAGTTTTTCCATGGCGTCCCAGCGCAACCACCAAGACACCCAAAACCAACTACTGGCCACGCCCAACAAGCTGTCCGATGGCCTGGCCATTGATGGTCCACCCCTGAAGATTTGGATAAGGGTTATGGGGGATATAACGATAGTTATGGGCTTTGTGAACCAACTTGTAATTGGGGGAGCCAGGTTGTAGGTTGGTAATTAGGTAGGTTGGGTTAGGCTAGGCTAGGTAGGCAGGTGTGTCTATGTGATTGTGGGCGGCCATGCCCAGAGGCTATGAAAAGCCATGCAGAAACTAATTACACATGTATGGAAATGTCGCAGAAAGCAGAAAGCCATGGCAGGTATCCTAAAATCCCAATTTTTTCGATCCATCTCCAGCCATTTTGGGAGGTCCATGTCGATCCGAAATGCACTCCATGTGTTCCCCAGTCGTCACCATCTACGGCTGGATGACTGGAGGGCTACTCATGAAACGGAAACCTCTTTCGACCTCATTGAAACATGAATCACAGCTGTGTTACCCAAGGTATACAGAAACACATCCACATGTTGTGCCGCTGCGAATCACAATGTTATTGCTTCAATCTCATGTTTTTCCTCTTCAAATATTTCAAATCCCCATGTTTCCCAGGTGAAATGCCAATGTGTCCAGATCTCGGCAATGTGCCTGGGGCAATTCCACTCCTTGCCTGGGAAAAAAGGCGCCAGTTTGGCGAACTGGGCCCTTTGGCCCGTTGGCCCGTGAAAGGCGATTTACCGCGCAGAATCGTGGTCCAGTTCGTAAACCCTGAGATTTTTTAAGGCTACTGAGGGGTTGTCAAACATTGATATTTGGGAATGTCTGGGCAAAGACATTAAGACCTGATCACGTAAGCGTGCCACGGTGGGTCCTCAGGTCACATAAGAGGGGTCCAGTGTTCAACTGGACACTGCCATCATCGCTTACATCGCAACCTTCCAAGGATTGTTTTTGAACATTACTGAATCACAGTAAGTTGGTGGTAGAGTAATCAGTTCAATCCTGGAATTTCAGCATGAGCAATAGAAATATATTGATTCATTCCTTTAGGGGGACTCAAGGTCTAGGTTTGGACATGCGGCAGGACCCACAGGACCCAATTTTCGGGTGTTCGATCTTGACCCCTGGCCATTTCGCATACATGTGGCTGAATCTGAATATGTCACAAACTGAAACATGCAAAAACAATGACGAAATAGCGACAAAAAATGTAGAAAAAACGTCGGCTCTGTCAAATTGGCCCCAGTCTTGAGACAAATGAGAGATGTTTGTTTGTTTTGGATGTTTCCCCATCGTCTCTGGGGCTTTGTCGGCACACTTCGTGGACCGAAAGTTTGGACCTTTCATGGCCTGAAAAAGAAAAACTGCTGAGAGAAATCGATACTCTGGGAAAACTGTTGCGACATATGTACATATTTGACATATGTGACATATATATATATACAGTATCAACATATAGGTTTAAAAAGTGTATGTGTCTAGTAATTAGAGTATCACTGTATCTTAATGTATTACTATATGGGATATCACCATACATTCCTATACTGTATGTTTTTTCCAATTGGAATATGTCTTAGATATGTACATATGTATATATATATATATACAGATCACTGATATATATATATATATATATGTGTGTATATATATAAACTATATAACACCATATAAGTGGGATGAGTAGGGTTAATCCACTAAAAAACTGGAACCTAACCCACTTACGATTCGGGATGAGCCACAAAGTACATATATATATAACTATAATATATAACTATATGTGTTATTTATATTATATATAATCCCATGTTATAAATGATAGTATTATACTCATCTATATAACATTTAACTACATTTAATACTCATCTAGATATAACATATATATATATATCAATACTATATATCACTATAATATTTCACTATAATATATCACAATATATAATATAATATAATATAATATAATATAATATTATATGATATGATATGATATGATATATATGATATGATATATATAATATAATATAATATAATACAATATAATATAATATAATATAATATATATACATATACATAACATCCCATGTTTTCCCCCGCCAGTGCACCTGCGCATCCCCAAAGGCCGTCCTTGTGCTGTCCCTGAAGGCAACTTTGTCGACATGTCGACATGTACAATATATCAAATATGTATGTAAATGAGCTGGAAAATCCCTTATAAATGGAGGTATTAATGGGAAAATCATCTATATTCATCTATTTCTATGGGCCATGTCATCATGTACCCTCTGGTAATGACTAACAGTTTGCGAACTTGAAAATGGCCATTGATAGTGGATTTTCCCATTGAACATGGTGGATTTTCCATAGTTTTGTACATTGCCAATCTTAGATACCCTGCAAAAAATGACAAATTCTTTGCTGGTGAACGTAGATATTCCCATTGATACCAAAAGACTAGTCAGGATTAAAGTATTGGCAAATATGTAAATTTAAATGTATGTAAATGAGTAAACATGATGTAGATGAGTATTCTATTATATAACATATTCATGTATACATATAAGTATATATATATCACATTGTGTGAGATAGAAAGGTGTTATTTTTCCTCTCAAATATGGACATTTCCTGGTCGACCATAGACTGCTACCTAAGGAAGCCTAGAAACTCCGATGACATGTACGATCACTGGTGAATCATCATGTTCCCGACATAAAAATAAACGTTACTTGGGTATAGATAATCAATTTTCAGACAGCCAGACTTGGGTTTTTTTCCAGGTGATAAGAATGTCATCAATGGGGATCATTGATATAATGCTCGTTAAAAAAAATGGTATTTAAAATGCTTCAAATAAATAGATCTACCTTGATTCAAATATAGTATAGTCATATATATATATATATGATACACATACATTACAATACCCTCTGGTAAACTAGCATAGCTATTGAAAATTGCCTATTTATAGTTGATTTACCTATTAAAGATGGTGATTTTCCATAGTTTTTTGTATGTTTACCAGGCCGGGTAAGCTATGTAAATGCCTGAAACTGCATCCGGTGAGCCACAGCAGCAGTTTCTGCCTGTCTGAAGAGGGCGGGCCAAAAAACAGTGGCAGGTACCTCAAGGCAGGCAGTTTTCAGCCACCGGGGAGAACTTAATGATAAACCATGATAACCATCCAAAAATCTTCAAATTCATGTTCGTTTCATGATTAGTTTCAGTTCCGGTGTCACCGTTAACGCGGTAAGACGGAACATCCCGGAACTGGTTGAGGTTTCGGGACCGATGGGAAAATCATTGAAGTACCCTCTGGTAAACATACAAAAACTATGGAAAATCACCATTTTCAATGGGAAAATCCACTATAAATGGTCATTTTCAATAGCTAATGTTAAATTACCAGAGGGTATTTGGGGGAATCTCCCACGTTTGACCAGGTCATTCTCGAAAGGCTCTGGAAATAACCATCCGGCTGTGCCCGTCCCATGATTTTCCCGCGTTTCGGTGATGAACCGATCACTCCGGGATTGCCAACAGAGTCCATAAAACCATTTATTGATGTTTAACATAGTTTTTATAGTTAAACATAGTTTATAGATAGTTTATTTATTGATGTTTAACTATGTTTAACTATCTATAAACTATCTAAATGGAAAGATAGTCTACCGTGTTTCCATACTAAATGGATATCATGAACATTCACGAACAAAATATATTTGTATATACAGTGTATATATATATCCATATACTAATATGGTTGTGGGACAACATTTAAGACCTTGACCCTTTTCGCAATGTACCAGGTGGGGCCCCCAAACGTTTTTTCAGTTGCTGTACAAAGCCCATGAAAACCATATGTGTATTACGTTATACATCATATACATCATAAACCCAATGGTTATTGGAGTTAAAATTGGAGTTATGTTATAACAGCTATATCTTCACCAACTTGGCTCCCATCTGCGCCATTCACAAATTTCACAAAAAGATAACTTAGCTATCTTTTTCGCTATCTCCCATCTAAATCCCATGAACTCACCATTTTGTTGGTGACATCACCATTGGATCACCATAAAATCACCATTAAATCCCTATAAATCACCAATAAATCACCATAAAATCACCATGAAATCCCATGAAATCCACCATGGATTCCCATGGCCAATAACGCGACGCGCAACCCCCGTTCCTTCCGGCTGGGTCGCCCTTGCCAAGTCCAAGCCTCGAAGCTCGGCGGCCTTGACGATGGAGCACCAACCTGGGTGGACTTTTTTTTGGAGATCCTAAAATAGTATCTACCCTCTGGTAAGCGTTTACATAACTATGGAAATCACCATTTTTAATGGGAAAACTCACTATAAATGGGCCATTTCAGGAAAATAGTATGGGATAATATGGTTATGACTAACATAGCTAGGTATTAATGGGAAAATCATCTATAAATGGGCCATTTCAGGATCCTAGGCCTATGTATATAAGGCCGAAATTTCAGGGAATATCCTAAAATAGTATGGGATAATATGGTTTAATGTGGTTTAATGATCTCTAATGGGGATAAATATCGATGATAACTAAAATAGTATCTACCCTCTGGTAAGCGTTTACATAACTATGGAAAATCACCATTTTTAATGGGAAAACTCACGAACTAAATGGCCATGCAACAGGATCCTGGCCTATGTATATAAGGCCGAAATTTCAGGGAAGATCACCAGAAAATATGGCCCAAAAGATGGTACTATATAACGTACCTCCATGTATTGGATCCTGGAGATCTCCCATTGATAGAATAGTATCTACCATCTGGGTATGACTAACATGGCAAGCTGGAAAATCCATGGAATAAATGGAGGTTGATGTCGCTGGGAAAATCATCTATTTCTATGGGCCATGTCATCATGTACCCTCTGGTAATGACTAACATAGCTATTGATTAATAAACTATAGTATGAATCATATATGGTATGGATTAATCATATATCACCTATATGATCTAGTATATATCAATAAATTAATCCATATGATCTAGTATATTCATATATCAATAAAATATCCATATATATATAATTTTGTGTGATTAATAACTCTGTATGATTTCCATGACTAATATATGGAAATATCAAAAATAGTGATATCAACGATATCGATAATGGTATCTAGTATGTTAACTCCATGGATGTACAATGACTATATGATTTTATATCCAATAGTATATGATAAAACATATATGTCACTAATGACTAAGCAATGACTATATATATATATTCTTTGGCAACATCGTATTCTGTTTTTTCGGCGGTTTTGTTCGAATGCATTTTCGGGGAACTCCTGGACGCATCGGTTTTTTTTTGTCACCAGAAATGCAGATTTTGGGCAGTTCAGAAACCCCTGCAAATGGAGGTGTATAGCTGGGCAAATCAACTATAAATGGTGGATTCTTCGCTATATTTTGGATCACCAGAGGGTTTTTTTCCCGGCCATTTTTTTGCAGGGGCTGAAGCAAACCAGCCAATTTTCGCATTCAGCAAATATTGAAAAATATGGGGGGGGATTCAACGGAGTATCTTCCCTTCCCAGAAATGGTTCTGAAGGGAAGACTGACGACAGAAACCCTTTGGATATCATGGCAAAAACTAAAAAGTGTTAACCGTTTTTTTTCTTCCCCTACATCAATCCAGCAACACTTATAGCCCGTATTACAGTTATTTTTAAGGAATTCTAACTTCTGTAACTAAGGCTACCCTCTGGTAATTTAACAGAGCTATTGAAAATGACCATTTATAGTGGATTTTCCCATTAAACATTGTTATTTTCCATAGTTATGTAAACGCTTACCAGAGGGTATTTGGGGGAATCTCCCACGTTTCACCAGGTCATTCTCTGGGAAATATCATGAACTAAGCCAGTTGTTTCACTGTTGGCAAAAAAAAAAACTCTTGATCTCATCCTCCCATTCCGGAGAGCTCCACCACAGTGGCCCTAAAAACTGATGGAATGTGTAATCCCATAGAACTAACAAGTTATCACCACATGTTTAGCCACTATAAACCATAAAAATCACTATTCATCACCGTTAATCACTATAGAAATTTCACCAGTTATAACGAAATCACCATGAATCACCATTAAATCACCATAGAAATCACCATAGAAATCACCAGTTAGAACTGAAATCACCATGGCCATCACTGCACTCATTTTCACCTGCAGTCGCACCGCGCAGTCGTTCGGCGGGACGACTCGCTTTGGAGAAGTCCGTCATTGCTCGGTTTCCACATCAGGTGGCACCTGCAATTTGGGCACAGTGGCGGGGAACACCGGCGGCAGGAAACGTCAAGACAACAGCACAACCATCATGGAATATATTATATATATATATTCTATATATACGTATATATCGTATGTATAAATATGTATATCGTATCATCTTATCATAATTATATATAAAGTCCGTATGTATGTATGTATGTATGTATGTATGTATGTATGTGTGTATGTGTGTATGTGTGTATGTGTGTATGTGTGTATGTGTGTATGTGTGTATGTGTGTATGTGTGTATGTGTGTATGTGTGTATGTGTGTATGATGTGTGTATGTGTGTATGTGTGTATGTGTGTATGTGTGTATGTGTGTATGTGTGTATGTGTGTATGTGTGTATGTGTGTATGTGTGTATGTGTGTATGTGTGTGTGTGTCTGTTTGTATGTATGTATGTCTGTATGTATGTATGTATTGTCATGTATTGTAATGTAATGTAATGTAATGTAATGCAATGTAATGTAATGCAATGTAATGTAATGCAATGTAATGCAATGTAATGTAATGTAAGTATGTATAAATGTATGTATGTACGTACGTACGTGTGTATGCATGTATGTATGTATGTATGTATGTATGTATGTATGTATGTATGTTTGTTTGTTTGTTTGTTTGTTTGTTTGTTTTGTTTTTGTTTGTCTTGTTTTTGTTTGTTTTGTTTTTGTTTGTTTGTTTGTTTTTGTTTGTTCTTGTTTGTTTTTGCTTGTTTTTGTTTGTTTTTGTTTGTTTTTTGTTTGTTTTTTTGTGTGTTTGTGGGTTTGTTTGTTTGTTTGCTTGCTTGCTTGCTTGTTTGTTTGGTTGGTTGGTTGCTTGTTTGTTTGTTTGTTTGTTTGATTGATTGTTTGTTTGTTTGTTTGCTTGTGTATATCTGTTATTGTATGTTATTGTATTGTATTATAGTAAGGTAACGTAAGGCACCGAAACGTAACGTAACGTTATTGTAAATGTAATGCATGTATGTATGCATGCATGTATGTATGTCTATTATCTATGTATATTATCTTTGTATCATATCATCTGATCTATAGTTAGACAGATAGATAGATAATATAGATAGATAATATAGATAGATATAGATAGATATGCATCCAATGTATGGGTTGATGGGTTGATCTAAGTCCATAGTCACCTGAGCTCACCTGATGGAGCAGCATCTCAGCGATGTGCCAACTTCGATCGACCTGGCCTTGTCTGCACCATTGTCTCCTTCAGGTTTCAACGCCTCTGCTTCCATCTCTGCCTACGATTGAAAGGCCCACAGTGGCTGTGGCTAACCCCAATTTGGACAGTTCCGCTGTTGGCGTGGCAAAAAAACATTTCACTTCACCCCCATGTTATATAATACTATGTGTATATATAGATGTGATAATCATGTTTCTCTATACATTACTACTGACTTAGATAATCATCAATGACATAGACAATACCCTCTGGTAAACTAACATAGCTATTGAAAATGACCATTTATAGTGGATTTACCCATTGAAAATGGTGATTTTCCATGTTTTTTGTATGTTTACCAGAGGGTAAACCCAATAGCAAACCATATCTACCATATCTACCCTATCTATCTATCTATCTATCTGTCTGTCTGTCTATCTATCTATCTATCTATCTATATATATATACCAGGATATTCAATATCTATGTGTATATATATATATATATCTACCATACCCACTTTATCCCAGTCCCATCGCCTCCTCATTGTTCACATGTTGTCCCGCCGCCAAATCTGCGTTCAGCGGCCGTGCAGGGAGGCTGAAGTTGGGATGGCACCAACGACGCACCTCCAACAGCTTGGGGGCGAAAGAGATGAAACTCGAACTATCAAGTTATACCATGATTTCATGGATTTATATGGGATATAATGGTGATTTATAGGGGATTTATATGGGATTTATATGGGATATAACGGGAATTACCCTCTGGTAAACTAACAGTTTGCTATTGATAGTTATGTTAGTTTACTAGGGGGTACTCTGGTTATGGTTGACTTTTCACTTGGTCAAATCACTATCCGGAAATCTGTGAATCATGAAATGCCCATTTCTGTTTCTCCACACATTTGCTTCCACAGTTGCCCAGGCACCCAGTCGTCCATGGAAAGCCCTTCACCCTCGCCAGGAGCAGGCTCTCGATCTTTCAAGTAATCCAGCCTCCCAGCTGTCGAAATAGACGAATTCTGCGCTGCCAAGACATCACGAAGTCCACTGTCCACAGAAATAGTTGATACTATGTGACCATTCATGTTTAACCGCTAAGAGTGTTTTACCATATAAAAAGTTGGTCGATTTTTTTTCACTGTTTCTTGGCTGCATGCCGAATCTCTGCCCAAAAGATCCAAAGACGTGGTCGAAATCTCACCGAGACTTAGGCACCTGGTAGAACACTTGAGATTGTGCGAACCTCATGGCTTGGAAGCTCAGCGGAAACCATGAAAAATGGGGAAATCTACTCCATCCCGCTGTGAAAATGAAGCAAGTGAAAACATGTTGGGATGAGAACGAAAAAAAAAAACATGTTTTTTGGGGGGCTGCGTTTTGACCCATTTTCCTTTAAAAATCTTGGCGCTGAAAGAATTGTCGGCTTCGATTTATCGCTGGAACGATGCTCCCAAGCTTGATTGGCGACTGATACTACCAATCAGGAATCCCTTATCTGGATAAATCCAGATCAGTCACCAACCTGAAATAAGGAAATGTTGGGACACTTACCCTTACCTTCACCATCATTCCAGTGACGTTGCGACGTGAGGTCGTTGTGATTTATCCAGATCCCGACAACCAAAACCTCTGCTGGTGGTACACCAGTCTGTCCCATGATGTTTACGCAGTGGGTTGCTGTGAAGGTCTTATTTACGACTCAAATGGATTGAAATCGGAGGATATTATGGTAAGATTCTGCTGTAACTGCAGAATTCGGGAGATCCGAATATCTCTACACAGTGGTCCCCCCAAACGATAGCTAAGTTGGCGGACATTTTTTTGTCCATAACAGGGTTTATGGTAGAAATATCAAACATGATCAAACTATATCAAACTAGTTACAGTAGATGGGTGTATAAACCACATTTAAACCACCTTTTATATACCCGGCTCAGTACTCAACTGCTGGCGATCGCTTGGAAATTCCCAAGGCCGAGCCATTTTTCGGTATTTTTCGTTGGGAAAATCGGAGAATCCATCGCCAAGATGCGATAGCCCCAGTTGCAGGTCTTCGAAGGCAGCGAAGGATCACCTGAATCCAAGATCTTTGGCCAAGAATTTTTGTGCTTCAAAAAGCTGAATCCAATGGGTTTTTTACAGGTTCATCATCTAAGAACGGGATGTCTTCAGGGGATGTTCCTCATCTAAGGATGTGATGTTTGAATGGTAATTTAATGGCAAAACTCACTGTGATTGTATTTTCATGGCATTGAATGGAATGAAAAAAAACACGCCATCCCCATTTTCGATGGTAAATAGATGGCAAATAGTGGGATTTCATGGTGGTTTCATGGTGCCTCCACTGTTGAGCTTCGCCATGTTGACGCAGCCCCATGGACCGCCGTCATCCTTCCTCAGCCATGGAAATCATGGGGAAATCATGTAGAAATGGTTCGTTTTCCATGGAAAACTGTCGAAAAAACACCATTGAGATGTGGATTTGTTGTGTAGTTTTCCATGAGTGGAACCCATGTTTTAACACATGGAACCATGGCTCGTTTTACCCGAGATGTGGGATCAAAGCCATTGGGGTTTCATTGGATAATCACCTCTTGTAGCTGGACCACGGACCACGGAGAATCCACTGGGAAGTCATCTCCAGAATCCAGAACTAAGGGCTTCGCTAATCTAGCTCTGTTCCAAGGCACTTCAGATGTCCGAATTTGCTGGATTCGACATGTCCACTTCGATGGAATTTCCATGTTGCTTGGTTCAAGACTCATCATCTTACGTTGGAATGTGCCACTCTACTGCCGGGCTCCAAATTTCTTGTACTGTAACCCCAGCTAGGTTGGAATATCTTGGTTAGATTCCCGTTGGGGTTCCCATTAGGCATATATACAGCATATACATACATAGTGTGTACATAAATTGTATACATATATATAATATGATATAACATATATATATATATATGATATATGATATATATATATATATGCATTTGCAGTATATGCCGCCATTCTGTCCCCCAAAACCTACCTTTGACGTATCACCCCACAACCGACCTATTGAACCCTGCCGGGTCGCAGCTGCTCGGCATTCAATCGGCCCTGAGCCGCCATGCACTGCGCAGCACTCAAGCCCTGCAGTTCCGCGCGCGCGAACCTCGGGTGCGGCAGCCTGGGAAGGCACCAATATATCATACAGAACACCCAAAACATAGAAAAGTAAAATCCGACTGAAATCATGATAGATTTATATGTCTACCTCTTAGGTTGTTACTATCTATATATATATTATACATACATATGTACATACTTGGAAAGATACATACATTTATATATATATATATATATACATATGTGCAGATAATATGTACCTATACATATATATACATATAAGTATATATATATATACACATGTGCATATAATAAGTACCTATTACATAATCAAACAATTGGAAATCAACAAAAAAAAGTCTTTAGTCGACTGAGAATTGGATTTAGCCAACAATGATGTGGAATTAACCTGCAAAACTTTGGAAAACACCAACCAAAGCCAAAATGAGGGGTAACCAAGCAACATAGGGATTTCAACTGACAAAATCAACAATGGGGATGTAGCTAGGCTAGTGGGAAAACAACCAATAATCAAAAGACCAACCAAGACAAACCAAAAGCAACGAGGCCATTTACTACAGGGTTTGTCTGAAAATTGGCAACTGCATTTGGTTTCCCGTGGTTCTGAAAATCACGTTCCCATCTTCAAACTGGTCGTAAAATTGGCTACCCCCTGATTAGATGGTTAATACTAAACATATACTAAAATCTGTGGTCCCACAGGGGAAAAAAAAATGACTCATTCCCTATTGACAATAAATCGCCCAATGTTGTTTGACGGAGCCTCATGAAGCAATGGACGGCAAGGCACATGTATCTGGAACACAATGGAGCCAACTGAGCCATCCTGATTTGTAGCGACCCACCGAGACAGCGGTGGCGCCGGCGTTGGTGAACTCCCAAGTATGTTTAGGGCTTCTCTCTTCAAATCACCCAAATTCCTCCCAAAAAAAACACAAAAATCAGATCTTCCCCAAGTTTCATGACTTTTCCCTGCTTTTTCCCATGTGTTTCCCCAAAATCTGCTGACATGTTCATCCAAAAACAACCACCATCACTACACAAAATCGGCCTGGCATTCATGGCGCTGTCCACGGCCTTCCGCTGCTCAGGAATCACCTCCTGCTGCTTCTTGATGGCCTCTAAACCTGGTCACCCGGAGGGATTGATTTCTTGGGAATTCTTTGGGAATTCTCTGGAATTTCTCTGGGATTTTATAATTTATATGGAATCTGGGAGCAAAAAATCTGGGATTGATTTCTTGAGTATGGTATTGATGACTTATCTTTTGGATGGATATTTCTTATGGAGTTCACAAATGGGATTTAAGCCTGTAAAATGCTGGATTCACGGGCCATTGCTAGTTACACCAACCCATATCATCCCTACTTTGGCAAACAGAAAAATATTGCGGACACAAAAATACTCCCTACCATTCAGAATGGGATTCACTCCTTTCATCACTTTGACATCATCAGAATAAAATAAGTCCAAAAACCGAAAGAACTCAAAAAAAAGAAGTGAAACTTACCCTCTGGTAAACTAACATAACTATGGAAAATGACCATTTTTGATGGGTAAATCCACAAACTAAATGACCATGTTCAATAGCTTTTTGTATGTTTACCAGAGGGTAGTGAGAAAAAAAGAAGACTCCGCTCATGGCCTTGGTCCGCGGTGCGGTTCACCGTCTCCACGAAGTGCTGTGCCTTCGCGGGGTCTTTGCCCACGAAGGCAGTGGCCTTGGATGATGGGAAAAACCCAGGGGATGTAGAGAAAATGGGATATCTAGAGGAAATCTATCGAAAATCTGTAGAAAATCTATGGGATATCTATAGAAAATATATCTCTATGGGATATCGAAGATTTGATCGCCTCGGTCTGACCGTGTCTAAAGCCATGGGATGCTGACTCTGGGCAAGACCAGGTCACCAGGATTCTTTTCTTCCAGGGCCAACCATTTAAGGGAGGCTCAAGGCCCATTCCAGAACAAAGATCGACCACCAGCAGGTAGAATTGCTAGAAATTGATACCTCAAATGGTTTATATAAATGGTATCAAATTGAATAATTGAATGGTTTGAATGGTACAATTGTTTTGCTTGCATCAAAGAATTTACGAATAGTTTGCCCAAGATAGAAAAGAGACCGCCAGTTCTAAACGTATCCCGTTTGTAAGACCATCTTCACATCTCCAAGCTGCATTCAGGAAATCTCTCATCGCGGCCTTCCTGATTGGAGTTGCCTTGGGCAAAATGTCCACTGTCTCCGCCACAACGGACCATTGTGGTGGACCAACATTGAAAAAATCCCCATGTTCTGCTGGATATGTGTAAAAAACAATCCATAAGATCAAGTAGTCTCCGAGTACAAAGCTGGTAGGAAGGTGACAGCAGCCACCAAACACCGATTTCAAGCTTCAACCAGCATCGCAACCTCCGGAACCACACCAGAACCTGCAAGAAACCTGGATCTGCGCTGAAAAACACGAGAGTTGCACGCTTCAAAACTGGCAGTTCATAAGCCTATGGGTCTGAACTGTTGAACACAACAGGGGCACGCTTCAAAACTGGCATGCCGGAACCCGAAGTGGTTGAAAATAGCCCGTCTGACTTTGACGCACACCCAAACATCTTTGCCGCATTGCCAGATTTCACTTAAAATCATATAAGCCCAACAAAAAGAAACATATGTTGAACCCACGTGATGGAATTGGACGAATTTGGTATCGCCTAATAAAATGGGCACCTCAAACTCACCCAAAAATGACCATTTTCAGTGTCCAAGTTGCTACGAGGATAGATTTTTTTCGTGCATGGCCGTGGCCGGGGCCGCGTGGCCGCGTGGCCGCGTGGCCGGGTGGCCGGTGGCGGGTGGCCGTGGCTGTGTGCCGGTGTCCGTGGCCGGTGGGGCCGGGTGGCCGATGGCCGGGTGGCCGGGTGGCCGGGTGGCCGGATGGCCGGAAGGCCGTGGCCGCGTGGCCGGGTGGCCGTATGGCCGGGTGGCCGGATGGCCGGGTGGCCGGGTGGCCGGATGGCTGGGTGGGCGGGTGGGTGGGTGGGTGTGGCCGGGCGGCCGTGGCCGGATGGCCGGATGGCCGGTTGGCCGGGATTTGTGGGTGGGGAGGAGAGCATTGGAAGTTGATTGTAATTTGCTTACCGCCAATTTCAAGTATGTCAGTATGCCCCAAGCAGAAACATCGATTTGTGTGCTAATTCCTACACACATGATGTATAAACTAATTCCCCTTCAAAACAACACGATCACTCCATGCAGTTCAGTTCTTGCCTCTTTTGTCAAAGCTTTGGTTCGGGTCAAGCATTGCCATTTGGATCCCGTGAGCGAAATCCGGAGATCCAAGTAGTCTGGCGACTTGAAATGTCCCATTTGGGTTTCACCGACTTATTACGCTTGAATATCTTGAAGCTGGTGACGGAAAACGATGATGCAGAAACATCAAAACCTTTCCCCTGTTGAAATCACAGCAGGTCATGTTCAGCGACCCTAGTTCCACTCAGTCAGGCAAATGGGACTAAACTATAGCACCTGCACAGCCCAAAGCAAGGTCAGCTGTCAGCCATGGCAATAATTCATCAGAGCCAGGCATGGCGCAATCTACTGTTTTAAAGGAACCAAAAGTGACACATAGAAAATTGCAATATAGATATATATATATATAGAGATATATATATATAAATAGGTACAGTTAGGTTCTCGGAATATAGATAGATCGATAGATAGATATATACATATATAAATGGCAAAAACGTTGCCGTTGGGTCTAACGCGGCAGGCTCAAGCGATCAAAACTCACGATTCGCTGCTACCAGTCTCAGTGCGGCAGGTGTGAACCTGAATATGATGCCCGGAATCACACTCGGTGAGGCTGTACAAAATTAGAAAAACAGGTGCGTGAGACCTCAAACTTTATATTTGGACATCTCATGGGAACTACAAAGAAGCTGTAGGGGACCCCAACATACGCATGAGGATAAAACATGGGAATACAACTATAGGTTGGATAGGGAGATCGTCAGCCTTGGTAAATGGCCTTACAAGGCTTTAGAAGAGCTTATGAACACTGTATGTAGATATGAATTCATTTCTCACAAAAAAACATTGTCCGAATTGGAATTTAAATGGGTGAGTCTATGGACAGATATATAATGAATTAAATGGTGCCTAATTTCAGACAATCACATATGGAGAATCCAGCATAAATCAGGAGTGACGCGCGAGTCACATTTTCGGATGATTGTTGAAGTAATGGTAATGGTAACAAGGAGATGGAAATAATTTACTTATTTATCTATTTCCCAGCTATTTATTCATGCTTGTATGCTTACATTTAGCAACATATCATGGCGAATTTTTCGTGAATATCTCAGTGAAACGGTAGATAACACCCGTTTTGAAGCAATGTAAATATGGCTGACCACAAATGGGCTATTTGCTGAATATGTGCATGATATCTAGTGTTAATAAATTTCAAATAACACCCACTACCCCATTATATACTATTGCACATCCTGATATTGTATATCCTCACACAATCTCGGTGGAAATGCCTATTTCGGTACGTTTTAAAAACTAACCAAAAGGTATGCCCGAATACGGCGATGCCTTCTGATTAGGCTCCACATCTACTACTGCTGTCATATTCCTTGTTTTCTTTAAGGATATCTCTACCATCTCATCATTGTGGTTGACTTTATACATCCATGATATTCCTTTCTACAATACCCCATAAAAATCCTGTGTGCACACCACTCCCCAAGTAGACCCCAAAGGGCAACACTTCCATGGTGATGGGCATGAACTATGTTAACTATGTAATGAACAATGAAGGACCATGATAAACAAAAAACAACTATCATCCCTTCAATCTTTTGACATATACCCACTTGTTCTTGGATGAGAAATATGTCTTTTTCGGGGTCGGAGAAGGATTTGATACCACGTTCGTATTTATACAAATGTAATGTAAATGTATGTAAAAAAGGAGACAGCATGGCCTCTGCAGCAGTAGTGATGGCGCGTCATCCTGTCAAAGCTGGTCGCCCGTGTGTTTTATCGAGTGACAACAACGTAACTCAAAATTTGGAAGGAAATCGTCGACAAGCGCAAAGAACTCTTGCGGGAATGCGAATGTTTCCCTTTCTTTCATATGGTTGCCTGTACTGTTTACCTGAAACCGTGTGCATGGATGAGTTCATGAGAAGTTCGAAAACGAAAGGTCGGAGAGAAGGTTGGATTGTGCCTCGTCCACGTTTCTTAGCGTCTGCCCGCTGCTTGTCACGCAAGGCCAGGAGGCGACTCAGATTATGCACATCCGTGCATTCGCTGACGACAAGTTGCGCAAAAAACTTGCCCATGTGGTGAATGGTATGACCAAGTGGGGTCATTTCACTGTTTACGATCTCTGCGATTTCGGTCGGAAAAGTTCCAAGCAAGCGCTTGTTGTCTTCAATGGTTGGTAAGCAATGCTGCGCGCAATATTCCCCACAATGGCCAGGCGCATGAAAGCGATCTACAATGTAATCCATTGCTGCCAATCGCTCCGCTACGGCAGTACTGCGCCGATGCTGGAGCGCGAAGAGCTTGAGATGACATGCGTCATCGTGGCAAATAATGGCCAGCTGTGGCCAGCGAGTTGCCAATGTACTCAAAAAACAATAACGTTGGGATAAGCTTTCTGCACACACGAGCTCTTGAATATCGACAATCATTCCTGGCAGGGGTGAGTGCGAGGAGATTGTGATGATTTGACCAGAAACATGAGCCAAGGCCAAATCTACCTACGCACCACATGCTGAGCATGCCTATCAAAAAAGAGGTGGCTACATAAGTCCTCCAGAACTCACCGCCAGCAAGAAGCCAGCTGACTTGGATGCCGCAGCAACGTGCTGCTCGCCTTCCTTGTGCGTCTGACAGGAGCTCTCTGCCCGCGCTTGCTCTGAAGACCAAGGAGCCAGGTACTTGCGGCTCCGTGGCCTGAAGCCACGCCATTTCTGGGACCGGACCTCTTCGCGCCGCTGTCGCCTGACAGGTGGAACAATGACAGTATGTGTGTGTGTGCGCGCGCGTTTGCCTGCATCAGGTAAACAGAAAAGGTTGGCTGAAAACGTCTCCAGTATCCTTATAAATATCTAAATATTCAAACGTAAAAACAAATAGACTTTTTTCAAATCTACAGAAAGGAAAATATACCAATAAGTAATTATATATATATATATAGATATATAAGGACCGGATGTGTGGAAGACTAACTGGAGTCGCCTGCGGCGGATGGTGCCATCAGCGAGTTTTGCAAAGTAACGGTTCAGCACCGTCTGGTTGACTGTCTCCGCCGGCTGCCACCCAGCGAAGCCGTCCATCTTGACTTCAAGGTAACAGACATCAGATTCTGCGTACAAAGCCCGTTTCAAGCGGTGAGAAGCAACTTCGCCTTCGCCAGGATTCGCTTGCAACAATGAATCTCTTTGTGATGCATGGAAAGGACATAAGGTTTCTCTGCCATGAGGGCTGCGGGAGCAAGCTCGCAAGAGAAATTTCTCGATAGCGGGATAATAGACCACTTCCGCATGTGGCTGCCCACAAGTGCGCCTGTGCAACTGTGCGTTGCCATCGATTGCGCAAATGTCGAGACGGTCGCCGGAGGTCAGGAGTTGTGTCCACCGCCTCTCACGGTTGAAAACTAGAAAACCTTGATGTGTTCAAATTCAAGTGCGACATCGCTGCGATGCTGTTTGCGCGTGAAATCCGGCGCCCTGGTGTCTTGTGCTTGTTTTTCTGATACATCTTTAGCTCAACTACTCTTCGACGGATTTCCCCCGCCCTCCCTCCCCCCTCCTTCCCCGCCCTCCACCTGTCCTGTTCAGAAGCTAAAGTTTAGGCTAATATTCCCCTTCCACGGATTTTTGACTTGGCCATCTCACATCTTCTCCTCAACAAGACTGCAGCACCTTCGCAAACAAAGACCATCGGATGCCCATAGCATGGATCTAACCGAAACCCTTCCAGCAAGGTCGTTTCAATGAAAACCAGACATCCAGCAATGCCCCAAATTTGTTCAAACGATCAAAGCTTTCCTTCCTAAACCATTAGATTGCGTACTTACCGCCAAACTGCCAGAGGTGCCAGAGGTCCGGCGGCATGCCGAAGGCTGTGAAATTTGAAAGGCAAAAGAAGAATCCTTACCTTTGGCCCAACCTTTGAAACATCATCGGCTCATACCAGGACCAATTGACTTCCAGCAGCTTCTCCAAAGGTAAAGCCAGGAGTTGTGAAGCAAGGCGCTCGCGCACCACTGGCTCTGCATCAGCAGATCTGCGCCACAAGATTTCGCGGCCCCATGCACGGGCTAGCTGCAATCTCACCTGTGCTTGGACAGTTGGGTCCAAGAGACGCAGCAGCACACCTTCATGCAAAAATGAAGCACGATGTAGGTACATCCTGTAGCGCCACCTCCGCAGCCAGCTGCCAGCAACACCTAACTTCTTGCTGACAAAGAAATAGAGCGGATGAGGGTTATCAACCTGCTTGACCCATTTGCCGTTGATCAAGATCTCCTGAAAACCGCACCAAAATTTTCTTACCAATGGACATGTGGAGCAAATTTTGCTCACATGCCAAGCATGGAGGGTTTCGGGCTCAGCAATCAGCTGACATTGCACTGCGCCCCGCTGACGTGGCCGGCGCTGTTGCAATGGAGACTCACAGACGGGGCAGCACCACCTGGAGGAACAAAGCACTTCCATGGCCATTCACCTAAATTCCAAGGCGTGCGGATTTTTAAGCAAGATCTGCATTCTGTACTTTTGGAGAACTTCTTCTGTTGGTGCCTGTCTGACTATAGCCTGGGGAGTGCCAGAGATGTCAATGGAAGAGTGAGCTGGCACCGGAAGGAAACCATCTCTTACAACGCATGTCTGTCAAAGCGTGTTTGCCTTATGCGCCATGCTGATTTTTGAACAGCCACAAGCAGCAGCCAGAGTCAGTTGCATGTGCACCATTTCCATTGCTCTCATTGCAAATGCATGCAAGCGTGTGTGGCTAGAGCTTTTTGAAGTAACATCATTGTCTTCACTGGGCAACGCTTTGCTACCTATCTTTTCCCACTGAAGTGTTTGAAGCCATGCTGTCAAATGAAGGCATCAGTCAGTGCAGTCGGTGAGACGGCGGCGCCTAATGGAGGCCTTGGTATACCTTCATGTCATGACTTGTGAAGGAGACGGCGTGTTTTGGAGAAGTTTGCGGACGCTGAGATTTCCATGTAAATTTTGTCGGTTTCCATGTAAATTTTTGTCGGTTTCCATGTAAATTTTGTCGGTTTTGCAAGTAGCACCAAGTAGGTGCTCAAGATTGCCCAAGTACTAAAAAAGTACGTGGCAACAAATATGTGCGCAAGTGCAAAAGAAGGTCTTTCAACGTAGCATCAAGTAGGCGTGCAAGTACACAAGAAGTTTTTCATATGGCACTAAGGAACATCAAGTAGGTGCACAAATGCAAGAACAGTCTATTTCTTTGTCGACAAGAAGCGAGGCGTTATTGGCAGCTGGCTGCGGAGGTGGGGCTACAGGATGTACCTACATCGTGCTTCATTTTTGCATGAAGGTGTGCAACTGCATCTCGTAGGCCCAACTGTCCAAGCACAGGTGAGACTGCAGCTAGCCGGTGCATGGGGCCGCGAAATCTTGTGGTGCAGATCTGGTGACGCAGAGCCAGTAGTGCGTGATCACGTAGGCGTGCAAGTGCGAATGAAATTCGTAAGCTGCAGGTAGCGTCAAGTAAGTAGACGTGCAAGTACATGAACGTTCCTGCCCGCTCTGCTACGCTCTGAAAGAAAACAACGGTTTCATATCGCACGGGCCCTGGCGTGATCCTACGCCATTTACTAGAACTTGCGCCAGCCGCATGGCACACCACTTACGCCAGACATCAATAATCTTCCGCCAGGTGGAAATCCTATTGGCACACCGACGGTCAAAGTGGACTAATTCTGAGGCAGGCAACTCAAATATATCTATTTATTATGCGTTTAATGTACGCTTGCTGACCAAAAGTTGACAACCATATGCCTGCTTGAACAGTCACAACTATCATCCTCCGCATGGCACACAAAATTTCATGGCATTTCCAACGTACAAACTTGGATGTGATTGACGTTACATTCCCATGGTTTTTACGATAAATTCTACTTCATGCCAATCAACCGTTTCATCCACTTCCCCGTGGCACACTGCTGATCAATAGGCGCTGCCCATGTGGGCCTTTCCCCGCCCCATAGGCACACTACGATTTGGCACAAGATCTTGTCATCGGGACTTGTTACAACATCGACCCAGTAACGTCAATTGAGTGCGCAAGGGCAAGAAAGAAATTGCCTCAAACCACATCCACCCCCACCTTTTTTCTAGCACAACCCCATGGAGACACCAACTTCACGTGGATCCCAAAAATATGTTCAAATTCAAGGGTTCATGCGGACACCACATGCGGGCGCACTTTTTGCGGTTGTTTCAAACATGTGTCGATGCGCAAGGCACCATGGTACACCGTACCCAAAGATATTTTAGGACAGATACCCTTGTGAGCACATCCCATTAACCATGTTCATGGAGGTCCCAAAGTTATGATGTTCAAATTCAATCATGCCATGCTGACGCCATATCGTGAGACATGTTTTGCGGTTGAGTCAAATATATTCAACTGCAAAACACCACGGGACACCGCATCCGAAGATATTGGAAGTGCAAAACGCCATGGGCCACTGTATCCAACTGTATTCTGAACTATTTTTTCTGTTTTATCTGCGTGACAAGAGTTGGGAACAGAACTGATGGCGGCACATGCAATCAGAATCCACGCGCCCCTGGAAAAGATGCGACTATGCCACTATATTATACTATAACAACAAATGCTGCATGCCTGCGCACCAGAACCGCAAGGGGACACCGTTTACGCACGACGTGACACAAGCACCTGCACCCAGTATAACCTTGGAGATGTGAGCTCACCACTGACATGCTTTCGGCCCCGCCTGTGCCACAACACCTTCGCTTCAACATGCGCTGCTGCTGGCAAAGTCAAAAGCCAAAGCGGGTATGCTGAACACTTTTGCTGTAACATGCGCTGCTGCTGGCAAAGTCAAAAGCCAAAGCGGGTATGCTGAACACTTTTGCTTTAACACGCGCTGCTGCTGGCAAAGTCAAAACTGGTGCACGATGTATGTCCAAAGCAAGTTACGCCATCTCAAGCCCTTCCACCGGGCGGAGTAGGTGGCGCAGGGAGGCCACTTTGGGATGGAGATGGTGCTGGCGCAGCGGCGCTGTGGCCGCGCTCCCCTGGCTGAACACTGGTGGACCGCTGCTCTTCATTATACAAGCCACGTCTCTCTGACACTTGTCTGAGAGAGACCCGGCCACACTGCAAAATGTCGTTGTGAAACAAAATTTGGTTTCTTTTCGAGTTGCTCCACGACTTTAAGACCAACGTAGACTCCTTGCTTGAAACATTCAAAGAGCCAATGCGTGGATAGCGCTGCACCGCCTTCTGCAACACAGACTTGACCTGTCCAGTAAACAAATCTGTGTGTTCACACATGGCATCCTCAGTGCAATGAATCAACATCTTTGTCTTTTTGTCTTGCACCTTGTACCTCAAATCTGATTTCGGAATTAAATGCCTAGACTAAGTATCTCGCACTGTGGAAGTAAGGACTGCACCTCGATATTTGCAAATCATAATTGAAAATATGAAAACAACAATCTTGAATCTTAAATGTAAAAGCACGCATAAGGTCTTTGATGAGGTAGAATTATCTTCAAAAAAAGGCCCATGGCCATTGAAGCGCTTTGCTATAGCTCTTTCAGAATCCGAAACAAGTCCTGCTCAGGGAACCACCCTTGCCAAATGCGTTCAACCTTCCGTGCCGCAAAATCGATGAAACTGAAACACCATTGACTGCATATGGCATATGGCCCCACAAGTCGCCCACAACACGGGCAAGAACAGAATGGGTCTGAGCAAGGATTAGTTTGGGCCACAACTGATGTCGAAGACAAGACTTGCCTTGGCAATTGTTGGTCTGACTTTCTTGCGCTTCTTGTCCTTCCCCGTTCCGATAGTCTGCACCACATGATAAAGATCCACTAGCTTCGAAACCTTGAACTCGCTGCCCCCGTGAAGAAGAATTTTTCGAAGAAGCTGACGGTCTTGCAGAGGGGAGGGAAAAACCATCTCATCGTTGTCCGCCAGCCCTTTCTTGAAGAAAGGCTCTTCCGGAAGGATGTCCTTCCAGGACAAAATTGTGGGCAAAGGCTCCTCGCTAGCCTCATGGTGGTCTGCAGAGTCCTTGCGGGCGGACAGGAGATGGGAAGCCCAACCTAGACTCCGAACTGGACTATCGGACGATAGATATAAAAAGTTGCACAGCTTTCGCAAGGTGATTTCTGAAGAATTCGCGAATGCCCTGTTGCCTCAGCATTCTTTCCTTCTTATTCTACAGATGCAATGTGCATGCTTGTATGTGTGTGTGTATGCGCGTGCGTGCGCGTGCGTGCGCGTGTGCCACCTGAAGAGATGTAAAACTTTACCTGCTGTGCCGTTTCATGTTTTTTCTGCACATCAAATATTGAGAGCACGGGGCGACAAGGTCGCTGCATGGCTGTCGCCAACAAAGCCCGACTAAAGGATATGATGGCTGATCACCGCGACGTACCTGCCTTTGCATTGTCATTTTCCTTCAGAAGGCACTGAATTCCAAATGTCCTGCATGCCGACCGGCTAAGCGTAGAACCGGAGAATCTGAAGAATCCATCCAGGATGGAACTTGGCTAGAAGGAAGAGATGGGATATTTGATATACCTTCCATTCTCGTTTTAGGGTTTTTCTTCTGCTGCCGTTTTGTATAGATGATGCATTGCAGTGCAATTTTAATATTCAATAGAAGTGCCTGAGCAAAAGTGTGTGTGTGTGTGAAACGCCGGAAAACAAACGTAAAACTTCGACGGTGGCGCAGTATGTATTATATCTTTATAAAAGCAAGGGATCACCGGGGTTCCGGGGGGGTCGGTGATCAACGAAGACATCTCCTTGGGACCCGTGTGCACGTACATGTTGGGCTTTGGTGGTGCACCTGGGCGCATTCAAGTCGCACCTGGTGGCCACCATAGCCTCTCAATCTGTATATATATATATAAATATTCATTATTTTCTGGTCATTTACTTCTATATTTCTTGTCTAATTGCACATTATGGGATACAGTACCCAACGGATCACTTTAATGATCCAGTTCTTGTCTAGAGTGTATGTCTGTGCGTGCGTGCGTGCGTGCGTGCGTGCGTGCGTGCGTGCGTGCGTGCGTGCGTGCGTGCGTGTGTGTGTGTTTGTTTGTTATGTCTGTGCATACACACCCTTCTTCCACAGGGCTTTGGTTTTGATTTGAGGCTGTTGGCACCAAAGATTCCGGTGATTATATGCAAGCACCTATACAGATATGTATATAATACATGCTTTGGCTCCACTATTGCTTCGCGTCGGCCTTCTTCCGGCAGGTAGGATTTGTCAAATCTTTGAACTTAAACCCTGCAGAACAAAGTACGCACTATTCGACGGGGCCAAACTGGAACCAGCTTCACTTTTCAAAGCTGGTCCAAGCTGTGTATGCATTACAAGCTTGCGTCTCTGCGATTCATGGGGACACGAATGAAGTCACAAGAGTTGCTTTTTGTCACAAGAGCCATGACACTAGGATAGCAGCTAGCACTGAGTTTGGACTATGTTCCCGCGCGTGCGCCTCGGGAGGGAGCAACGCTTCTTCCTCTGCCTCTGCCTCTGCAACTGCCTCTTCTTCCTCGGGCGGCAGCGCAGGCAATCCTTGGGTTGCCAGCGCCTCACCAAACTTGCGGTCATAGTTTCCGTGCACAGGTATCTCAGGGCGCTCCACATTCTCTTGATCGGAGAGGTCATCATCCAGGGGGAGGCGAAAAATATGTCGAATCTGCAAGGCAATCTCAACCAGCCGGCAGGCAACCTGCAGAGGGCTGCGATCGAATCAGAATGGATCCGAAAGGTTTGGGTGCAGAAGGCTTCCACCATGGACCTCGTTATGAACCAAATAGGTGACACGGTTACACACGTCAGTTTTTCTTCAAAGTATTGAGAGCAGCAGACAGCAGAAGCACACAAGAGCATCTCACCTGCACATGCTCGGCTTTGATAATCAAGGCTCCGTTGGCATCGAAGTGTCCACCGCCCCCAGCCAGGTCGAGGACGGAAATGGCTGCAGCAAGTTGCCCCTGGAGTCCGGCGGCATTTGCATGCATCGCTTCATCGTCACCTGTCGCAGCTTGCTGGGCCCTCACAGATTGCGCCACTTGATTGCCTGGAGGCAGCGCGGCACAAGCATGTAGCCGACAAGACACAATCAAATTTGGCAGGCGCCAAAAAAAGTGGCGATGCAAAAGTAAAAACTTCTAGTGCCCAGGTGCCCAAGAGCAGCCTGCGCCCCTCAGATTCCATTTCCAAGACGGAATGTGGACGGTTGCGAAAATGCTGACAAACACGCTTCGCTCCTTCCCTGATGTGATCAGTAGGATCTGCCAGAGTCCATCTGCTGGAGATACGAAATTCTGTGACCAGAGCCTGCGTCTCTCCTGCGAGATCGCTCCACTCGAAACTGAAAGCAAAGTTTCTAAGGGAGGGCATGGTTGCAGGTATCTGGTGTAATTGATAAAAGAATCTTCTGTGAAAGGTTTGACTTGAATGAAATAAAAAGATTGGTCCATCCAAAGTTATTGGGGCCTGGTTGACGCACATAGCGCACACGGGATGGCACCCCATCTGGCAAAACCACCGGAAAACCATGTGGCGGGCCCTCTGTTTCAAGACCCGGCTGGTCAATGTCTTCCACATCATCATCCTCAGTCACCTGGAGGCTACCGGCTTGCTTGAAGTATGCCGGGTTGTTCAGCAAGTCTTGCCACTGAAACACCTTGGCCTGCAAGGGAGTGAGCGGAAGCCAAGTGTACCGACTTCCGCTGCTGGACGTAATGTGAGGAGGCAATTTGTCATGGCGTGCAACAGAGTGGTCTGTAACCAGCAAGAACCTCTCTTTGCACGCCACTGTGTGATTTCCGATGAGCCCACGTTCCATAGCCACCACCCTCTTGGGATGCCCATTTCCCAAGACACTTAGAGAAATTGGCTTTGCTCGAACACCTTCGCCGTAGTTGGTGGATGTGCGTGTGGCGCGCTTAGTCCGACCCTGGTTGATCAATGTGTTCAGCATGGAGGCATGGGGATTCACACCAGAAGTCTTGTCGCCGGTTAATCCAAAGAGATCCCAAAATTCGTAAGCTTCGTCGCAATTTATGCATTGGCCCCACCACAATCTAGTGGTCTGGACGTCGCGCTTTGAAGCGCCTACCTCGGCAAGGCTGGTGGCAAACCGAAGCAAAAAGAACACTTACTGCAAGCACTCTGGATGTAAGTGTAGAAGCTATAAGCAGACCTTCCATACTCAAAGTGGCGAAAAAAAATCATTCGTGCTAATCGAATCAATGTCTAGAAAATCTCCGTTCTGTTTGGGTTCATCACAGATGTTCTGGTGCTACACAACGGTGACGCCGACATGCTGGAAGACATGAAGTTACAAATGGTAGCGCGACATGCAGCATGAACATGAAATCGCAACGCCCTTCTGATTGAGGCCATGCCCGGCCTGCACCTGTGGGTAGTCACAGCTGCACCGAAAGAACATTTCGGTGGCTGTGCACGACTGAATAGCCATCGATTTGACTTGCACCGGCAATTCATCTGCACCCTCTGGCTGAAGCGCACGCGCATGCTCATGTGCCATCTGCTCAACAATGTCGTCGCAGACTTCCATCAACACCTCACATGTTTGGAACAATCTAGATTTGCCCCGTTGGGGTGGTGCTATGTGAAACACCAAAAGGGCCAACGGTGAGGCTTTCTGCGTCCACAGACGAATTGCAGCTCCGTTTGTTAAGCACGGCATTGCCCCACAGAGCATCATAGTCGTGACGTATGTTCCCTGACATGTTGCAGTGGAAATCGGTTGAACGAAGTCGCGTATGGCTGCGGGTAGGTGGCTCTCATCAAAATTGGATTCCACTACTGAAATGGCGTTCTTCATGAGCGCGTCCAGCTCTGCAGAAGAAATCTCATCTGCAAGCTTGTTCGACATCTTTCCAAACCTGAAATTGAACTCGCAAAAGAGAATCACGGTCTAGAGGTTTTGTTCAACAAGGCAAATGTCCCAAAAAAATGCGTTCTTCGAGTGACCCCAACCAAGCGGCATTCTATCTGACATAAATTTTGACATTCTCTTTGGCATTCTACCTGAAGTTTCATCCAGCATTGAACCTAATATTCGGACATTATATCTGATAGTGAGCCTGGCATTCTATCTGGAAAAGGTTTTGCCATTTTATCTCACATCCTCTCTGGCATTATTGCTATCTGACATATACTCTTGCATTTTATCTGGACTCTGCCATATATGTTGATATTCTATCTGTCTGGCATCCTCTCTGGCATATATTCTGGCATCCCATCTGGCCTGCATTTTTGCAATCTATCTGACATTTTATCTGGCATTCTGTCTGAAGTTTTATCTGGCATTCTTTCTGGGACTTCCATGTGACAATTTATTTTTTTACATATCTGCATGTGGCATCATCTGGCATTTCATCTCACATGTCTTCGGACATTCTTTCTGAGATTTTATCTGCTCTAATATAGAAACATTCCACCTGGCATTCTTTCTCACATTCCTTCTGGCACATGTCGGGGTCCGTGTATGCCCATATAGTGATTTGGAGCTCGCTATCAATATTATCAATTTGAAATTCAGCGCGTGCCTCTGTAAAGGCTTCGAGGCTTAAAAAGCTAGAGACACTGACTTGGCAGGTGGGGAATGATGCGACAGAAGCAAGTTAACCGAGGAAAGTTCACCCGCGCCGAATTGGAATGGAGAACTGCATTGGTTTCGCAAGTTAAGACTTTTTTGTTGGACGGATACATTCCGGAAAACATCTGGCCTGTATTCAGCAAAGAATCCCGAGGAAGCTTTCCTGCAGCAGCGGTTTAATGTGATTCAAATGGGCTGCAGAGAAAAAGGACGGAATGAAGAGCGTGTAGTAAAAACAGATTCGAGAAAGTGTTGGATACCCCTAGCCACACCGACCTGCCAGGACTGCAGTGGGTCCTCCCAACTACAGGGTTCCCAACCCACAGAGGGCCGTATGGTTTAAGGAGTTTTTCATCAACAAAAATGGCGTTGTCGCTACAGCGAAACGTCTTTTTTTTTATCATGTTGACGTGAAAAATAGGGTTTTGAAAATCTCCAAAACTACTTCGTTTTTTGACATAAGTTCGTGTTTTCCTTTGGAAAATTGAAAGCGCACATGCAAACACATGTCAAAACATAAACTAACTATAACATAACTATGGAGCCCGAACCCCAGTGCGTATCCCCGAAAAAAAAATATATTAATGTCTTCCCGGGGTCTCACCATTCCCGAGTCCCTGCAAAGACATTTTATCAGGGGTTGTATCCCAGTCTAAGCTATAAATGTCTTCCCGGGGTCTCACCATTCCCGGGTCCCTGTAAAGACATCTTATCAGGGGTTGTATCCCATTACAAAATATATCTAAAACACCACTCCAAGATGACCATAGCGTAGCATGACTATAACATAACAATGAAACCCGACACGACTACGTATCTGCGAAAGAATATATATATATTAATGTCTTCCCGGGGTCTCACCATTCCCGAGTCCCTGTAAAGTCATCTTATCAGGGGTTGTATCCAATTATAAAACAAATCTACTACACAACCCCAAGCTAACCATAGCGTAGCATGACGTGTGTGTGCAAGTGCAAGAGAAGATAACCATAACGTAGCATGACGTGTGTGTGTGTGCAAGTTGACATGAACGTCATACATTGCCCCACCCCACCCCACCCAACCCCACCCCAAGATATAACAATAACATAGCATGACGTGTGTGTGTGTGCAAGTGCAAGAGAAGATCACCATAACGTAGCATGACGTGTGTGTGCAAGTTGACATGAACGTTTTTGTCCCACCCCACCCCACCCAAGATAACCATAACATAGCATGACGTCTGTGTTCTAGTTGACATGAAAGACCATCAAAAAACAAAAAAATGTCAAAAAATGCTTAAAACACCGCGGTCTTGTATGGGCCGGGCTCCAACTACAGCTCCTCTCAGATTATGTCATGATGCGGCATGTCCAAAGCATTTCATTGACTGCACAAGCCACACATGGTCTGGCCTGTGTCGCAAATCAACGACAGCACAGCAGCGGTGCCAAACTTTCGATAGCCTGTACCCGCAGGCGTGCAAGTCGGTTACATGTGGTACGGCAGCAGCCGCCAAGAGACAAAAGGCAGAAAGGAGCGGGGACGTAGGAAACACATAGCAGAAAGAAATCGATTGACTCTGTCGCCAAAAGCAAAGGAAAAAACATGTCCAAATACATGTTTCGGTACCAAGGCCGCAACGGATCATGACATCATGGCGCTTCGCAGTTCTGCACAAACGGCCCCGCCTTCTTCCAGGCACAGACCAATGACGGCACCCCAGCGCAGCCACCAATGGCAGCCAACGGGTGTTTGCAACGATTATATAAACGTAACTGCACAAGATGAGACATCACTGATCACAGAAAACGTGTAAATATCATCAATAGAAT
>CAMXCT020006604.1:0-40000 GCA_947184155.2 Cladocopium goreaui
ACGGCCAGTGAAGCATTTCATCTTGCAGCTGTGATGTGCCACCTGCCGTGACGGCACATGTGTTTCTTCCTAATTCAAAGGGCCTTTCCGGCCACATGTTGGCCCCCCCCGCACCCCCCGGCATCAAGGTTGACGAAAATGTCTTGCTGTGAAGACCTGACGCTTTGGAAGTTGGCTGCTGCAGTGATTAACACCAGGAAACAACATTGATCCTGGGGGTGCGGGGGGGGAGCCGCTGCTGTGACCCTATACGTGGGGCCTCGTGCTGTGTGTGCAAAAGGTCTGAATTTGGGGTCGCTAACGGACGCTGATTTCAGCCCTCTTCATTGAGGGCCCTCCTTGTGACAACACAAACCGGCATGATGTGGAGAGATAACCAGCAGTGTTTTTCCATAACAGTGTCATAACACAAACCCACATGATTGGACGGCTCATCATCATTGTTCGGTCTTGCCTGCTCCTCACAGGTCGCCTCTCCTCGATGTTTTTCCTGGACGCAGCCATATGAATCAAGTCTTGCCGCGCTGACTGCATGCAACAGCAATATAGTTTTTGTTTTTTGCATGAGCCAGACATGAATTTGTATGCTTTGAAATGCCGAGGCCATGCTTTGGCCGCACTCATTAGGTCATCTTCCTTGCTTCCATTCGAATTCAGCTGTATCAGCCAGCATTGGTTTGACATGACACGAATGTTTTCAATGAGTCTGCCGACAGATAGTTTTTCTGCGGTCAGTCATGCAGCCGCCCTGTGGTGTGGCCGAAGGCACATCTGATGCCAGGGTGTCAGACTTGAAGGAAGCCTTGGTGCAGAACGGCAAAGCACTGAAAGCGGCTTATCGGGAGAATGCGAAAAAACGGACAAGGTTGCACTGTGCCGGCCTTGGAGTGGCAGCCCGCAAAATTGTGGTAGCTGTTTACATGCTGTCGAATTTTAACATGGATTTGACTCTCCGCATGGCTTGTGCTTTGACAACGATATCCTATGGCAGCAATGGGTACCCACGGCAGCTTTGATCCAAGAGATGTTGCTGACGACGCCGCTGCCAGATTTGACCGCTTTGGATGACACAGCTTCACGCAAAGCGCAAGCCTTCCTGGCCGAAGGGCCACAGAGCAGTGGGTCTATGACTGCAATACGAATCATTGTCAAGCACCTTCTGCGATGGGCACGTTTTTGAAGTGGGAGGAGGCCTTCCATGGCCAGAAGCTGGACATGGGTGTGCCAAACAAACGCATGGTCAATAAGTGGGTGCAGCGCTGGCGGGCTCAGTGGGGCGTCCGCCGGAAGGTGCTGAAGCAAGTTGTTAGCAGAGACCCCGCTGTACTGCGCGACAAGGCGCGGGCCAGCCAACTTACAACATTTTGTCTTCTTTTTTTGGGTTGGGTGGCTCCATTTTTGGGGCCGGAATGTGGCCCCAAAAATGGGTCCCCCTCATGTTTCATGCCTGTATAAGCCTACTTAATCCCGGTTGGGCGGTCCCATTTTTGGGGCCAGAATCTGGCACCAAAAATAGGCCCCCATGTTCAATCAATTTCTTCCCTCGGAATTATATTTGGGGACCCTATATATAATAAGGCTTTGTCTTTCACTTCCTGCAACGCTCGAGCAGGTCATGACATTTTGGCGGACCATCTGCTATTGCCACAGCAGGTTCGCAGACAGGGAGCTACTTTTTATAAATCTGGATGAGACTAGCGTCGGCCACACCATGACACCGCCTATTGGATGTGCGGCAAAGCCACGGACAGCAGGTGGCAAACAGCCGCATGCACAGGTGCTGAAGCAACATGTTCGAGGTGCGTGGACTTACTTATGTCAGCGTGATTTGCAACTGCAAGCACATCCAAGGGAAGTTGCCTCATTTTTTCATTGGCACCCAGGTGAAACTCACGAAGAAGCTCTTGCGCGCCCAGCGCGCTTTGCCACAAACTCGTTTGCGTGTTTTGCGGGAAAAGTCCGCTTGGACCTCTGCTGCCAACAGTGCCCAAATTCTCAAAGAGATCGCAGAAGTGCTGAAAAGTTTTCCGTCAAAACAAGGCGTTGTACTCCTTGATTGTGCGCCGGCACACCTGCAACGGCAGGTCATGGCAATGGCACGCAAGTGCAAGCTGCAGCTTGTATATATCCCAGCGCAGACAACGGATTACCTACAGCCGCTTGATCTGCAAGGCTTCTCCCCTTTTAAACAATATTTGAAAAGGAAGCACCAGGAGTTGCGCTCATATTCAGAGCATGGTTTAGAGGCCTGGCTATGGCAGTGCATGCAAGCCCCTCACGAATTTTGGGCAGCTCGGCAATGGCAGAAAAGCTTCGATGCAGTGGGCTGCAATGGCCCAGGTCAAGTGCACAAAGCGCTTCAACACTTGATGGGTGCAGGGGTGCCTTGGCCTGGGCCTGACAGGCCGACCCCCCAGCAGATGCAGTGCGTTTGGCCAGCGCGACGCCAAATGGCGCACGCGTATAAGGTTCTTTTTCTTTGATGCTGCCGCTCCGGGTGGATCCAACAGATTTGAAGACGTGGGTGGCACTATAGGACAAAGATTTTTTTTCCATAATACTATGGGGGTACATGGTACGGGAGTCCCTTTGGCATCACTTTTCAAGCCCCCAGTTTTGGGCCCCCACCGGCCATGTTTTGTCACACTATCTTCCAGTTGTGCAGTTTGAAAAAATTGGCATGGAAGCTGTCCAGACGGCATGGCTTCTGCAGCTAGCACGGCTCACAGCCCGTCGCAGAAAACACAATTTGACTATATCTATAGCCATGTCGTCTGCCGCCGCTGGTATGGAAAGGGATGCTGCGGAAGGTGCTGCTGTAGCCCATGTGCCCGGGATGGATGACCGTATAGCTGCTTTGAAAGCTGAAAGGCAGGCCTTGAAACGCCAGATGCAGCAAACCAGTCGAGAAGTCAAGGCCCAGGCTGGTTCAATTTCATCCTTGTGTGCCATGTTTGTGTTGGTGAAGCTGTATTGACATTCCATCGTGCCACTTGCACCTTCATCTTTCCCATCTCAGGTTTTTTTTGGTGAAGCTGCATTGCACCTGCATCGCACCACTTGTACTTTCAATCTTTTTGTTTCAGCCCTGCGCCGGGAGAAAAACGACGCAGAGTCCTGAAATCGGCGGGCAAACTGAGCACCCAAGACCTCTCGTGGCTCCTGGCCTTCAAAATGACCCGTCAGCAGTAGCAGCTTCTTCAAAACTATATGTCTCACTGAAGCACTTCTGATTGCTGTCTCCCGAGGAGTCAGCAGCAGCTTCCTCAAAACTATATGTCTCACTGAAGCACTTGTGATTGCTGTCTCCCGAGGAGTCAGCAGCAGCTTCCTCAAAACTATATGTCTCACTGAAGCACTTGAGACTGCTGTCTCTAAAGGAGTCAGACAGGAATGTGGTGAAGTCACACGCGGCAGGTTACCTAACGACTGCTGTCTCCCAAGGCATCAAAAACACGTTTTTGCGTGCTTTGGCACCTGTTTTTGCTGTGGCACCAAAAAACTACTAAGGATACTTCCAACCATTTTCGCAGACTTTGCATTGGCACGGCAGAGTCACAGCTCATGCACGCATGAAAAACTACTAACCCGTGAAATTGAAATCACAATGACTTGGACGCAAAACTACTAAGGAATTCTGCCAATTGAAAAGAAATAGGAGAAAGTGTTTCCTTTTTTGTCCATTGAACAATTCCTTAGTAGTTTTGCCACCGAGCCAATACAAAGTTTGAAATTCCCCTTAGTAGTTTTCACACAGAAGCATAGTAGTTTTGCGGCAGAGCCAATATAAAGTTGTGACATCGTGCTTAGTAGTTTCACACCGAAGCATGCTAGTGTTGCAGTGGAGCCAATGCAAAGATTGACATCGCCAACGGCCAGTGAAGCATTTCATCTTGCAGCTGTGATGTGCCCCCTGCCGTGACGGCACATGTGTTTCTTCCTAATTCAAAGGGCCTTTCCGGCCACATGCGGCCCCCCCCCTGCACCCCCCGGAATCAAGGTTGACGATCGTGCTTAGTAGTTTCACACCGAAGCATGCTAGTGTTGCAGTGGAGCCAATGCAAAGATTGACATCGCCAACGGCCAGTGAAGCATTTCATCTTGCAGCTGTGATGTGCCACCTGCCGTGACGGCACATGTGTTTCTTCCTAATTCAAAGGGCCTTTCCGGCCACATGCGGCCCCCCCCCTGCACCCCCCGGAATCAAGGTTGACGAAAATGTCTTGCTGTGAAGACCTGACGCTTTGGAAGTTGGCTGCTGCAGTGATTAACACCAGGAAACAACATTGATCCTGGGGGTGCGGGGGGGAGCCGCTGCTGTGACCCTATACGTGGGGCCTCGTGCTGTGTGTGCAAAAGGTCTGAATTTGGGGTCGCTAACGGACGCTGATTTCAGCCCTCTTCATTGAGGGCCCTCCTTGTGACAACACAAACCTGCATGATGTGGAGAGATAACCAGCAGTGTTTTCCATAACAGTGTCATAACACAAACCCACATGATTGGACGGCTCATCATCATTGTTCGGTCTTGCCTGCTCCTCACAGGTCGCCTCTCCTCGATGTTTTTTCCTGGACGCAGCCATATGAATCAAGTCTTGCCGCGCTGACTGCATGCAACAGCAATATAGTTTTTGTTTTTTGCATGAGCCAGACATGAATTTGTATGCTTTGAAATGCCGAGGCCATGCTTTGGCCGCACTCATTAGGTCATCTTCCTTGCTTCCATTCGAATTCAGCTGTATCAGACAGCATTGGTTTGACATGACACGAATGTTTTCAATGAGTCTGCCGACAGATAGTTTTTCTGCGGTCAGTCATGCAGCCGCCCTGTGGTGTGGCCGAAGGCACATCTGATGCCAGGGTGTCAGACTTGAAGGAAGCCTTGGTGCAGAACGGCAAAGCACTGAAAGCGGCTTATCGGCAGAATGCCAAAAAACGGAAAAGGTTGCACTGTGCCGGCCTTGGAGTGGCAGCCCGCAAAACTGTGGTAGCTGTTTACATGCTGTCGAATTTTAACATGGATTTGACTCTCCGCATGGCTTGTGCTTTGACAACGATATCCTATGGCAGCAATGGGTACCCACGGCAGCTTTGATCCAAGAGATGTTGCTGACGACGCCGCTGCCAGATTTGACCGCTTTGGATGACACAGCTTCACGCAAAGCGCAAGCCTTCCTGGCCGAAGCAGCCACGGAGCAGTGGGTCTATGACTGCAATACGAATCATTGTCAAGCACCTTCTGCGATGGACACGTTTTTGAAGTGGGAGGAGGCCTTCCATGGCCAGAAGCTGGACATGGGTGTGCCAAACAAACGCATGGTCAATAAGTGGGTGCAGCGCTGGCGGGCTCGGTGGGGCGTCCGCCGGAAGGTGCTGAAGCAAGTTGTTAGCAGAGACCCCGCTGTACTGCGCGACAAGGCGCGGGCCAGCCAACTTACAACATTTTGTCTTCTTTTTTTGGGTTGGGTGGCTCCATTTTTGGGGCCGGAATGTGGCCCCAAAAATGGGTCCCCCTCATGTTTCATGCCTGTATAAGCCTACTTAATCCCGGTTGGGCGGTCCCATTTTTGGGGCCAGAATCTGGCACCAAAAATAGGCCCCCATTTTCAATCAATTTCTTCCCTCGGAATTATATTTGGGGACCCTATATATAATAAGGCTTTGTCTTTCACTTCCTGCAACGCTCGAGCAGGTCATGACATTTTGGCGGGCCATCTGCTATTGCCACAGCAGGCTCGCAGACAGGGAGCTACTTTTTATAAATCTGGATGAGACTAGCGTCGGCCACACCATGACACCGCCTATTGGATGTGTGGCAAAGCCACGGACAGCAGGTGGCAAACAGCCGCATGCACAGGTGCTGAAGCAACATGTTCGAGGTGCGTGGACTTACTTATGTCAGCGTGATTTGCAACTGCAAGCACATCCAAGGGAAGTTGCCTCATTTTTTCATTGGCACCCAGGTGAAACTCACGAAGAAGCTCTTGCGCGCCCAGCGCGCTTTGCCACAAACTCGTTTGCGTGTTTTGCGGCAAAAGTCCGCTTGGACCTCTGCTGCCAACAGTGCCCAAATTCTCAAAGAGATCGCAGAAGTGCTGAAAAGTTTTCCGTCAAAACAAGGCGTTGTACTCCTTGATTGTGCGCCGGCACACCTGCCACGGCAGGTCATGGCAATGGCACGCAAGTGCAAGCTGCAGCTTGTATATATCCCAGCGCAGACAACGGATTACCTACAGCCGCTTGATCTGCAAGGCTTCTCCCCTTTTAAACAATATTTGAAAAGGAAGCACCAGGAGTTGCGCTCATATTCAGAGCATGGTTTAGAGGCCTGGCTATGGCAGTGCATGCAAGCCCCTCACGAATTTTGGGCAGCTCGGCAATGGCAGAAAAGCTTCGATGCAGTGGGCTGCAATGGCCCAGGTCAAGTGCACAAAGCGCTTCAACACTTGATGGGTGCAGGGGTGCCTTGGCCTGGGCCTGACAGGCCGACACCCCAGCAGATGCAGTGCGTTTGGCCAGCGCGACGCCAAATGGCGCACGCGTATAAGGTTCTTTTTCTTTGATGCTGCCGCTCCGGGTGGATCCAACAGATTTGCAGACGTGGGTGGCACTATAGGACAAAGATTTTTTTTCCATAATACTATGGGGGTACATGGTACGGGAGTCCCTTTGGCATCACTTTTCAAGCCCCCAGTTTTGGGCCCCCACCGGCCATGTTTTGTCACACTATCTTCCAGTTGTGCAGTTTGAGAAAATTGGCATGGAAGCTGTCCAGACGGCATGGCTTCTGCAGCTAGCACGGCTCACAGCTCGTCGCAGAAAACACAATTTGACTATATCTATAGCCATGTCCTCTGCCGCCGCTGGTATGGAAAGGGATGCTGCGGAAGGTGCTGCTGTAGCCCATGTGCCCGGGATGGATGACCGTATAGCTGCTTTGAAAGCTGAAAGGCAGGCCTTGAAACGCCAGCTGCAGCAAACCAGTCGAGAAGTCAAGGCCCAGGCTGGTTCAATTTCATCCTTGTGTGCCATGTTTGTGTTGGTGAAGCTGTATTGACATTCCATCGTGCCACTTGCACCTTCATCTTTCCCATCTCAGGTTTTTTTTGGTGAAGCTGCATTGCACCTGCATCGCACCACTTGTACTTTCAATCTTTTTGTTTCAGCCCTGCGCCGGGAGAAAAACGACGCAGAGTCCTGAAATCGGCGGGCAAACTGAGCACCCAAGACCTCTCGTGGCTCCTGGCCTTCAAAATGACCCGTCAGCAGTAGCAGCTTCTTCAAAACTATATGTCTCACTGAAGCACTTGTGACTGCTGTCTCCCGAGGAGTCAGCAGCAGCTTCCTCAAAACTATATGTCTCACTGAAGCACTTGAGACTGCTGTCTCTAAAGGAGTCAGACAGGAATGTGGTGAAGTCACACGCGGCAGGTTACCTAACGACTGCTGTCTCCCAAGGCATCAAAAACACGTTTTTGCGTGCTTTGGCACCTGTTTTTGCTGTGGCCCCAAAAAACTACTAAGGATACTTCCAACCATTTTCGCAGACTTTGCATTGGCACGGCAGAGTCACAGCTCATGCACGCATGAAAAACTACTAACCCGTGAAATTGAAATCACAATGGCTTGGACGCAAAACTACTAAGGAATTCTGCCAATTGAAAAGAAATAGAAGAAAGTGTTTCCTTTTTTGTCCATTGAACAATTCCTTAGTAGTTTTGCCACCGAGCCAATACAAAGTTTGAAATTCCCCTTAGTAGTTTTCACACAGAAGCATAGTAGTTTTGCGGCAGAGCCAATATAAAGTTGTGACATCGTGCTTAGTAGTTTCACACCGAAGCATGCTAGTGTTGCAGTGGAGCCAATGCAAAGATTGACATCGCCAACGGCCAGTGAAGCATTTCATCTTGCAGCTGTGATGTGCCACCTGCCGTGACGGCACATGTGTTTCTTCCTAATTCAAAGGGCCTTTCCGGCCACATGTTGGCCCCCCCCTGCACCCCCCGGAATCAAGGTTGACGAAAATGTCTTGCTGTGAAGACCTGACGCTTTGGAAGTTGGCTGCTGCAGTGATTAACACCAGGAAACAACATTGATCCTGGGGGTGCGGGGGGGGAGCCGCTGCTGTGACCCTATACGTGGGGCCTCCTGCTGTGTGTGCAAAAGGTCTGAATTTGGGGTCGCTAACGGACGCTGATTTCAGCCCTCTTCATTGAGGGCCCTCCTTGTAGTTTGCTGTGGAAAATCATCATTCTCAAAAGATAAAGTTTTAATAAAAGTCGCGCTTAAAAGGTTGCATTTTGCATAGCAATGTTATATAGTTTATACACTGGGGGGGAGCTGATCTATAAATGGGGCATTTCCATGGCAAATTGTTAGTTTACTGGAGGGCAACGGCGCGAAATTTGGAGCTGTTTGGCACCTGAGACGAGTGGAAAACCTCCCATATGGGCCTCCAAATAAATAGATGATAGATCCAATACCAAACCAGATAAACCAGGGGGGTCTAGGGGAATATAAAATATCAGAGGGATGGAATTGGTGCTAGCATCAATTTCCAACAATGAAGGGAGCGGCCCCACCGGAGATAGTATGATCGGGCTGTGTGGATGAGATGGTGGCATTTATTTGGAAACTCGTAACTCCTCGAGATTGGATAAGCCCAAAATCACCAAAATTGATCTATTGGTGGAGACGGGGGATCTTCATTCTATAGGTAGGCTCATGACGAGTGGCCCCATTTGATCTTGCTTCTACCCCACTTCCTGTCGATTTCATTCCTTGGCAAGCAAAAATGACATCATCTTTGGATACTGTAGAGGAGCATGAGAAGAATCCCCTACACCACTGAGTCATGGCCCACTTCCAGGCGACAATCCCCCCCAAAAAAACAAGCCCTGCGTTTGCAGGCGCAGCACTGAAAGCCGCAGTCCTTGGCGGGGCAGCCTTTTGAATGGATCCTGAGGAGCCGTACTTCAGAATGGGGCTACAAGAAACGGAATGTTACTATGATACAATCTTGATGGAATAATGTCAACCCCGGATAAGATTCAAACCATGGTTTATTTTCATTAGGGGGATACTCCCCAAATAGTCATTTCATCTGATACTTCAATGGTATCCCCCCAATTCAACAACCTAGGGCCTAGGGGTTTATTCATCCAGGCTTGACATTATCATGAAGGAATATCATGGAGATGGTGGTTGGAGATGCCAACCAAACGGATGATTCCAAGAAGTCATGGGGATTCAACCAATGGGTTCCAAGGAAAAGAGGGCAATGAATAGAAACGCCATCATTTTTGGAGAAAAGACTGATGTGGAATGTTTTATGTAATCCTGCAACCAACTTCTCCCAGTTATTTTTGGATTTCTTTAGGGCTCTATGAGGCATCATTTTTGGCAGACCTTCAGTGGCCGCGACTGTGCATGGAATTGGGAATGACTATCAGTGGAACTTTCCATTACAAGGAGCTTTAGCAAGGCCTATGAAAAAAATCAGAAACAAAGAAACTCTACTATCTAATTGACATAGACCCTGCCACAGAGGGGGTTGGAAGATTACTTTTCCTCCAAAGAAATGCTGTTCTCAGGGTCAAGCTGCAAGTTTGGGGTGATGGTAACTAGCCACATTCACTGGTGAGGCTTCAACAATGAGAACCATTGCGAGACATCACAATCTTCCCCTATTGAGCCAGATGATGAACCATCATTAAGCCAATTGATCGATATTTATGAGATGGATCAAAACAAACAAATAGCACGTGCATGAACACCGCCATGGTTAACTCAATGCATGCATTTTGATCTCCCCATTCCTATCTTGCAGACTCATTCGGTGGCGCTCGCTGCCTTTGCAGCTTGCGCCTTTCTTGCACTACACACCGCGGGTGTGTCCCCAAAATGGGGACCCCCACAGTCTACAGTAACTTGATGTAACTTGCACCATCATGGTCTATCTCAGTCTGGTAGCTATTGATTCCGCCCCTTGCGGCGCGGCGCGTGTTGGACTGTTCCGGCCCCAAATTTGAAGGGCCTCAATTCGGTTGGACAAATCTATGGTCCATCGATTGGATCCTGCTGGGCTCCAGGGCGCCAGAGCCGCTCCACTTTTGCCTACGCAAAGATTGGAGAAACGACACACCGTTACGGGTTGGGGCAGTTGGGTTGGGGGCCATCAGAGGGTTTGGTACCTGTCAAGCTACGCACTTGGGCACTGGCCTACTATTTAGTTGGGTTGACGATGGTCGGTGATGTCTCGAATTTCTACCAGGTGGGTCATTGTTTTCTGACATGTTACTTGATTCAGTTGATCCATGTTTTGATTACATACCAATACATACCATCATTCCTGTTGTTTGGAAGGCACGGTGGAATGGTCCCAAAGAATGTGGTGAAAAAGATAAAAAGCCACTCCAAACACTCCCCCCTTCGTATAGTTGCTACTTGGTGAATGAACTCAGCAGGATAGCAGCCCTCATCACGACAGGTGCGCGAATTTCTGCCGCTCTCCTGTCACCTCTTTGTTTTGGTGCGCTGAGTTGACAGTCAGGGTGTGTGGACGGGTCAAAGCCTTGAACCCAGTTGATTTCTGTAGCTATTTGGGGAATGTTGAAACAACATCCCTCCATGTCCAGCGGATATTTACTCGCAATGATTGTCGGTTGACCATCCGCAGTCTTATTGCTCCCCCCTTGCTGGCCAGTATACTTCCAATTTTGATAGTGACATCCATCTCAACCCCTTGGGACCCCTTCGGCCATGAGTCCCCTGACCCCGCAGCGATGCATTTCGGTTGGGGGGGTAATGATCCGGGGAAAACCCATCATAGTCGAATCATAGCAACCCCCAAAGAGATGCAGAAAAGATACATGCCATATACAGTATATATATAATTATATATAATACATATATATATATATACATATACATATATAATATTATATATATATATATAGATAATACATATATATATATATATATATACTATGATATCTTACTAAAACAGAAAGAATGTAAATTTACATGCACCTAGACCCTCCGTACCCTGATTCCATGCTGTTGTTTCACCGACAGGTGGGTGGCCATCGAACCGGCAGCAACATGCACAAGGCCTAGTTGGGAGCCACAACTGGGTATCTACCTCGGATCTATTGTGATCTATTGGGGATAATTATAGTACATACCAGATAGGGACATTTATGAAACCAGGCGGGTAGTTGCATACGTACTTTTTTATGGACAATATATGACATTATACACGTTTGTTTTGGAGATGAACATCAGATCCATCAGATATGGGAGTTTCTGAAAATGCTGGATCGCCAAGTCACCATTGGTTTCAATGATCATCCATGACTTGGATGATTAGGGTACCCCCATGACTTAGGAAATGTCCATTTCAAAAAAAACAGCCAGGTAGGTTTCCGCAAAGACAATTGGGATTTCCCTTTGGGTTTACCCTCTGGTAAACTAACATAACTATGGACAATCCCCATTTTCAATCTGTAAATCCATGTAAATCCACTATAAATGGCCATTTTCAATAGCTATCACCATTTTCAATCTGTAAATCCATGTAAATCCACTATAAATGGCCATTTTCAATAGCTTTTTGATGCTTTTTGTATGTTTACCAGGCCGGGTAGCTGATGTGAGACCAGACACTATTCGTTGAGGCGGTCGCAAAAAGGCTCTTCCGGAACTGCCCAGAAACATCCATGGCGATGACTGCGGATCACCGTACTCGGTGAACTCCTCAGACAAGATCTAAAGAGTATTTAAGCAGGATAATACAAGATCATATGGATTTACAAGATTAAACAAATCTGGGATTTACAAGGATTTACTGGGATTTAATCATATGGTTTACTGGGATTTCATATGAATTTCGAAGTTACCCTCTGGTAATTTGATACATAGCTATATAGAAAATCAGCTTTTTTAACGGGAAAACTCACTATTTCAATGGCCCTTTTCAATAGCTATTTTGACATAACCAGAGGGTATATTCTAAAATTTGATGATTTCTCCGCATTCTCCAGGTTTCCCATCCACTTTTCCACTTGGATGGTCTCCGTGGCCACGGCAGGATCCTAAATGGTCGTCGGCTTGGAACACCTTGTTGTGCGGAAGAAAGCTCGGGGACCGGACCTGTGATCGGCTGGGATCTGGATGCTGTGGGGGGATGATCAAACAGGATATTTTTATGGATACAGAGGGTTTGGGTGGATGAATTATAATATAATGACCCTGAAATGAGGGACTTGGTTTCGGGGGAATGCCCCCACATGGCGGCAAATCTTCAGCTATTTTCAAGGTGAATTCGCCAAGTTTGGGCGAGTTTTTTGGACCATCCTTGAAAAGCTGTCGGCTTTGGGCCAATCACAAAGCTTTGGGCAATGGCAATGGACTCTGATTCAGGGTGATTCCACCAGCAGCAATCAAACCTGGCAGCCAGGACATAAGACCATGAGGAGAGGTGATTGACAAGTTGAACATGGGAAATTCCACAGCTTAGATGATTCCCTAGCCCTAGACCCATCTAGATCCTCCGTACAAGTACCCGGACCAAAATGGTGAAGAATTACCCCATCATCTCATCATCTTAGCAACTGGTTCGTAACCCTGGCGATCGTAAGTCCACAAAAACCAGTGGATAATTTTGTGGTTTATCTCGTCAAATCCCATCTATAAAATTATCTGGTCAGTGGATTTACCCATTGATAGCATGGTGGATCTTTCCATAGTTATGTTGGAAATGGTTGGTGATTTATAGATGATAATCTGGTTGGTGTTTTGGAACCATGGAATTTTATGACTTTCCATCGGGAATTGTAACCCCAACTGACGAACTCCATCATTTTTCAGAGGGGTAGGTATACCACCGACCAGATATAAATGGATTACCCTCTGGTAAACTAACATAGCTATGGAAAATCACAATTTTCGATGGGTAAATCCACTATAAATGGCCATTTTCAATAGCTATGTTAGTTTACCAGAGGGTATCCAAATACATCCAAATACCCAACCTGCTTTCGGTGGCTGGAACTCCTCCCTGGTTTCCTCCATGCAAAAAATGAGGCGTTGGGTGATGTTTCCCCCTGACGTGCCCGCAGAATCCATTGGTGCCAGCCTTGGATCCATGGATGGCACTGTGGGGAAAACCCCGACAAAACGGAAACCTCCATGTGACCAAAAAAATGCACCAGCTGCTTGGGTGTAACTTGATGCTGAACTTGGGTGATGGTGAACTTGGAGAGTTTGTGGCCACATGATACGATCCCCCTGTTTTTGGCCGGCGCATTTCCCCAAGAGTTGGAACCGGCTTCAGCCTTATGCTTGAGAAGGAAGTGCAAGCGGTGGGTGGTTTGGTGTGTCTGAAATCAGCATTTTGATGAATTGTACCGGAGAAAACGGGTGGAATTAGTAATTAGCCTACTAAATAACCATATCATATAATATACATATATGATATCAGTTGATATCATATGATTTTTATGTTAAGCTATTATGGCTTTCACATAATTACATTTTTTTTGTTGTTTAGTGCCATGAGCAAGTGCCTATAGGTGGGGCAAATTCGGAACCATGGCTATTTCGTCACGATGACCTGCACTGAGGTGCCATGGCAGGTGATGCTTACAAGGACTGGGTCTCGAAAATTGGGAACATCCCAAATTCCAAGGATTTAGACAATTTGGGAGTACTAGAATTTTTTGGGTTTCTAATTGATATATGATGTTTTCCTATGATTTTGCCATGTTTTCCAGCATTTTTCTTGGTATTTACAGTATAACATTGTTCAACTGGGCAAGATGGTACTTTGGGAAAGTACGCGACATGCGCAACTTTTCTGCTTGTTAATCAAAGTCCAGAGTTTGAGTTTGAGTGGTGTTGCTTCGCCTTGTGGGGGTCTCGTCCATCGCTTCCGGTACTTTCACACGCTCAAAAATATGGCCTTTAGCATTTCTAAATGGGTCAACATAAAAATCACCTGGTTGGTGGTTTGGAACATGGCTGGATGATTTTCCATTTCATATATGGGATGTCATCCTTCCCAACTCTCATATTTTTCAAGATGGTTAAAACTACCAACCAGTCACAGTCTTCAACTAAAAATTGGGCACCCAAATTGGTCAAAACCCCCATATCAATGGTCTGTACTATTGAACGGTTTGGTCCTCCCTCCTGATTTCCACTTGTTTTGCTATTCTTGGCTCAGCAAAAAGAAACGTTGCTGGAGTGTCATGTGACTTTTCGAGTCAAACTTTGTGAGCACCTAAAAGGTGGATACGTATAGATGCATGATGGACATACTAAAGTTTTTGGTAACAAAGTCATGCATTACTTTCTATATTGTGAAAACAAGATGACTGTGAACATTTGCCTGGAACTCACTTCACACCTCTATGTATACTTGTACCTCGATGAGTGTTAATTTTGCTTGAGCAATCTGGCCATATCTGGCCAATGGAAGTATCTGTATGTTTGGCCAGTGGTCGAACTTGGAAAGTGCAGACTGATGCAAGTTCCACTGTGCAATGTCTGAAGCTTGAAATTCAAGAGTCGCTTGGCAGTCCTTCTCATTTGTCTGTAGGGCGGGGAAGCAATTTGCACACAAATGCGTGATACATTTTCATACAACAAACAGTGGCAATAGTACTTAAGGGACCTACACCAAGTGTGCAGTCTAAGTGGAAAAATCAACGAGACGCCATGGACCAGGTACATTCCATTCTTATGAATGGCGTAATTTTTGCTTGTGTTATAATAAGAGTAATAATTTTCGCGACGCTACCCATTAGCACCCGTAACTGATAACAACAATACATATATTACAAATATGGAAAACATGATAACAATAAATATCATATAATACAATACTTTAATAATAATGCCAATCAGGATAATTGATCTTACTATTAATAACGGTTATATAGTAATGATAAGAAATCCAAAGCCTGACAGAAACATGGAAGATCCATGGAGATCCATGAGAATCCTCCATTGGTTTCCTGCCCTGAGGCATTTCTCGCAGGGTTTCCTGCGGCTCACATCTTCCACAGGGCGTTTGTTGGAACCCGAGAGAAGCCTGGAGGAAGAGGGCGTCAAAGACGGAGATGTGGTCACTGCAGTGGTTCAAATTCCACGGAGCCCTGGGCCATGGGTTGATGGGGTTGAAGCATAATCCAACAAGTTTAAATTGCTAAGTGATCAACACAAGAATGTGAATAATGATGAAGATATCATTTAAGGATTGGTGATGAATGTGAGATCAAGTCAAGCCTCTGAGAATGGGGACGCAACATAGTATCGTTTGCATGCTGATAGCTTAAGCCACTTCGAATAAGGACGAAATTGCCCATACAAAGAGATGTAGCGACCATTTTCCCAAAGTTCCAGCTGCAAACATCAGTTTTTTGTGCCATAACGACGGTATTTGCTTTGTCAATGTTTTTCTTGAGAATTACAATAATACATGATGGTGATATTATGATATCACCATTTGGTGGTGTTTCAACGCATCAGAATAGGTTTAAGAGAGAATTTGCACAATTTATTCCAACATTTGATTGGTAAAAGCACATAAAAACCACTGTTTCCTCTCTTTAAAGGATCCTCAAATTCCGTGGTCATCCCAGGATTGCCGCCAACTCCTCTGCCTTCGCCCTCTGCGCGTTTCGCGGTGTCGTGGTCTGGGGCGACGCCAACTACGGTGGTGCGATCGACGACGACGCCTGGAGACAGCTGCGGAACGTGCGGCAGATCCAAGCCACGGAGAAGGCCTTCGCGGCCATTCTGGCGGAGACGCGGCGAAAGGGGCCGATTTCGATGAATTTCATAGGGATGACCTGGCCGGGATACAAGTAGAATCAAATAGAACAATGGGGATAAAACCATCAAATATCCACTAAAAAGGTAGTCGGACTTATATAATCTTATAATATCTTATATGTAATTGATATTCAATGGAATGTCGTATCAAACAAGGGGTGATTTGATCGGAAAACCATTACATGTTACATTGTATAGCTATGGGGATATTTGCCAAGTATATGTACTGGGATATATTGTATTATTTCCACAACCAATGAGTAATTATTTGGGTTTGTGCTTGACACTCGGTTTTATCCACAAGTCGAAAAGGATTGGAACATCAGTTTCCCGATTTGGAGGTTTGGGGTATATGGTATACTGGCAAATATACCCAATTTCAGGTATCCCCAAATTGAGGTTGTTCTACCTAAAGAACCTAAAACCTATAAAAATGTAGGTCGCAATCAAAAAACATGGTTTTCTTGCAAAGTCATGACAAAAACTTTTTATTTTCACACAAAACTATATTTATCCCATGGATTATATCATAGAGCCTCGCTTTATGTCATATAACATAATTTCATACCATATTATTCATGTCATTGAATTTAGTTTTGTCTGTTATCATCATAGGATATCATGTTCTTAGATATGTGCATCCAAATCATGAGATTTTTAAAGGTTACCTACCTGGTTCGAGGCAACTTTATATGGCCGCCCAGCAATTCGGATCCATTTACTATCGAACTTGGTTCGGTGCAGGCTGGGTTTCCTTGAACATGATGGAAACACTGGACTTTTTGTGGCAGAAAAGAATGGAAATCAGAGAAACCCGTATGCAAAACCCGTAGTAAAGCCATATTTTGAAGGTCGCCCCAACAAAAATAGCCTTTGATACCGGTAGAACAATCTCGTAATCCGTATTTATCCCGCAGCAACCCGAAGGAAAAATATGGGTTTTTGGCCATGGTTCCTGAATGTAACTAGTGCGAGTTTTTTACTTTGAGGGATCTGGAGACTTTAAGATCCAAGAACTGACCCAAGCGGGGTGGAAAGGGGTGGAGGATCTGGAAGGAAAAAGGATAAAAAGGCTGGACTTCGGGGGATTGGAGGTAAATGCAGGGGATTTGGTGAAATTTCAATGAGATGGTGTTTCTTAGAGAAAAATCTGCTTTTTACCCAAGAACCATTATTTTTTATTATATATATATATGTTATTATATATGTTTATAGTTTATAGGTTTTGGGTTCTCCAGGCAATGAGAAAAAATTGAACCGACCATCCTCGCTCGGAATTCAGGGAAGATTGATAGGATACCATTCATCTTTTTGCCTGCTAACATCTATCGTTTCCTGAAAGACTTTTCTCAAGCCAACCAAGTTGAAAGGGGCTGATCATTTTCACACGAAGAGGTAGAGATAAGAGAACACAAATCAGCAGCATCGAAGCGTTCTTGAGCCAAGCTCAGTCTGTGAGAGAGCATTGTGGAGGCTAAGAATCATTGCTTGGCAGTAATCCATGCTCCCCAAATCAGCAGATTCGACAGAAAATCCAATTTTGTAATAATGCCATAGTAATGCCATATTGATGCCATGATAATCCATAATAATGCCATAACAATGCAATGATAATGCCATAATAATGCCATAATAATGCCATAATAATGCAATGATAATGCCATAATAATGCCATAATAATGCCATAATAATGCCATGATAATGCCATAATAATGCCATAGTAATGCCATGATAATCCATAATAATGCCGTAATAATGCCAGAATAATGCCATAATAATGCCATAATAACTATAATAGTCCATAATCATCCCATATCATTTCTTAAATTTGTACCTATGCCAAGGACGGCAGGGTTTTGACGTGGGGCCATGCGTCCTACGGTGGCGACAGCAGTTTTCTGCAAGAGGACTTGGTAGATGTGAAGCAGATCCAAGCCTCGGCAGGTTCGGTGGGATGCAGTTCGTTCTGGATGGGAATAAACTGTGGCTATTCATGTTTCAATGGATTGGTTTAAGGGAAAAATTACAAGAAAAACGCCATATTTTTTATTGGGAAATCTATGGTTTCCGGTTAAGATTTTCCCTTAAACCAATCCATTGAATGTTAGTATACTTGTGATGGTTTAAATTACTGTAGTGTTTATTACCATGGTTATAAAGCTTGGATGGTTGTCAATGGTTGTGCAGTATTGGCAATAAATAAGCTGGGATATAACCCCTACAACCATATATATATATATACATACACATTATAACCACATACAACCGGAACTACACCCCCAGTCCTTTGCTAAGTTGGTTTATAACTTTACAACTAGGTTGACTACGGTTTATGGTAGATATATATAGATATATTATATTGAACTAGTCTAATGGCTTTATAAACTAATAAACCCCTGTTGGTTGACGATTAGTTCGGGAGTTATGAACCTACCGGTTTTCTCTGGGGAATTGCCACAATCCATCACGGGATCCCTAGTAATAGCCAACCAGCATATATAATGGAATATGTATAATATATATATACACAAATACACATATTATATACACATGGAATATTATGGAATGATATTATGGTGTTTTTTGAAGTGCTCAGATGTATATCTTTGTCTTAGACTTGGGCCAAACCCCCAGACTTATTGGTTTCCCCCATGCCAATTGATAAATGTTGGATGATTAAAACGGGGTCCAGCGCTTTGATGCCATCATGATCCACAGGATCTTAATCGGATTTTCCGAGTTGATGATGATTAAAGTTGGCGTTGTCCCATGATGCGAATCCGATGAAAATCCGATTAATGTGGGGAATCTACAGAGAATGTGTTTTGTTACTGCGCATGACCCCAAGTCGCTCCTGTCTAAATTTCAGAAGCCAGTCACTAAAAAATGACATATTTAGCAACATTTGGTCCAACAAAATACTCCTGTCTTTCCCATAGCAAATAGCAATTCGGGAGGTATACCAAAAAATCAGACACACCCAACTAATTGTGTTAGTTTTATATCCCTTTCCAATTTCCCCATTCCCAAAACCAGAAGAAATCACCATAGAATTGCTAAAACATCATTACCCTCTGGTAAACTAGCATGACTTTTCATGGGAAAATTCACTATCAATGTTGATTTTACATAGTTCTGTTAGTTTACCAGAGGCTAAAATCATGTAAAATCCCCATTGAAGCCATGGAAGTCGCCATTTTGGCCGGTGGACTCTCCACCCGCTGCGACGTGGTTCGGCCCAGGGGCTTTCGCTGCCATCCTGGGGCCTTCTCGCTCGGTGCTGGCCTGGGGCAATCGCATGATGGGCGGGGAGTGCGAGCTGCAGCTCACCAAGGTGCGGACCTCGATGTATCCATGTTTGGTACAAAAGTAATGATCATACTGATAATAATAGTAGTAATTAGTCGTAGTAGTGGTAGTAGTAGTAGTAGTAGTGGTAGTAGTAGTAGTAGTCGTGGTGGTGGTAGTCGTAGTGGTAGTGGTGGTAGTGGTAGTGGTAGTGGTAGTAGTCGTAGTGGTAGTGGTAGAAGTAGAGCAAACATAACAATAGTGACGAACACAGTAATAGCAATAGTAGAGTGATACTCGTAGTAGCAATAGTACAGTCATAATAATCGTCATAGTCATACCAATAATAATAATAGTACTAGCGATAATAGTGATAAATAATACTAATAGTAATAGTGTTGAACATAGCAATGATAATATTGATGATCTATAATTATATACATATAATATGTAATTATATGTATATTGTGTATATATATATATATCTTTAGGGATACACTTTAGGGATACACTTGAAATGCATAGAACGCAGATATTTAAATCGCTGTTGATCCTGGGTCCAGGGGTGGTGGTATTTTTGAATTGACATACTGTAGGATACTTGCCATTTTCCCAAGTATCATGATGTACCCTCTGGTAATGACTAACATAGCTATTGAAAATGACCATTTATAGTGGATTTACCCATTGAAAATGGTGATTTTCCATAGTTATGTTAGTTTACCAGAGGGTAAAATAGCAGTTTTATGGACCCAATGTTTTGAAGTCAAGGCCGGCAGTAGTGTCGCTGGTACAAGCTGGTACATTTTGATGCAGGATTTGCCTTGAATGGGACCAGCAGGCTTGGATTGAAGCCTCACATGGCGTGCACACATCATGGTGAGAGGCATGAGAACACAACTGGTAGGTATCCTCCGATTAATTATTTGTCTATCGGTGTTTTTCAATTAAACATAGCTTTGCAAGTGGTTGCACTTGTTTTTTTTCCGAAACTGGATGATAAGCACCCCAAACTCAGGGTGATCTTCATTTTTCCAGTCTATGTCCTCATTTTCCGAACAGTTCTTCCAGCCATGGTTGCTGGAGATGTTCGTTCCATCCATGACGTGTCAGGTCAAGGCAATTCAATCCACGGACTCAGCATTTGCAGCAATTTTAGCACCTTGGATGTACATCTCAGTTTGTAAACAAGGACGGCAAACCACTACTTAAACTGGGGATGCATTCCATTTTTTGTTGCACATTATTAATGCATATTAATCATAGATTATATTGTAACATAACTATAGGTATATACACATATCTTAATATATGATCTCGATTACTTAATAGTTACTTATACTACATGTGTGAGTCGTGATTATGGATGTTTCGGGTACCCTTAATTTGATGATAAATCACCCAATTTTTTCGAAGAAACATCAACCATGGATGGGAGGTATGGCCCATTAAAAAAGACGTCCAGGACTATCCTGATGATGGTTAATGATGGTTAATGATGGTTAATGATGATTGATGATGGTTAATGATGGTTAATGATGGTTAATGATGATTGATGATGGTTAATGATGGTTAATGATGATTGATGATGGTTAATGATGGTTAATGATGATTGATGATGGTTAATGATGGTTAATGATGGTTAATGATGATTGATGATGGTTAATGATGGTTAATGATGATTGATGATGGTTAATGATGGTTAATGATGATTGATGATGGTTAATGATGGTTAATGATGATTGATGATGGTTAATGATGGTTAATGATGATTGATGATGGTTAATGATGGTTAATGATGATTGATGATGGTTAATGATGGTTAATGATGGTTAATGATGGTTAATGATGGTTAATGATGATTGATGATGGTTAATGATGGTTAATGATGGTTAATGATGGTTAATGATGGTTAATGATGGTTAATGATGGTTAACGATGGTTAACGATGGTTAAGGATGGTTAACGATGGTTAACGATGGTTAATGATGTTTAATGATGGTTAATGATGGTTAATGATGATTGATTGATGAGGTTTAATGATGGTTAATATATTGATTGATGTGGTTAATGATGAGTTAATGATGATGGATGATGTCAATGATGGTTAATGGATGATTTATGATGGTTAAGATGGTTAATGAGGGTTAATGATGGTCAATGATGGTACTGAGAATTGATGATGGTCTCTTGATGGTTAATGATGGTTAATTGATGGTTTAATGAGGGTTAATGGATGGTTTTAAGATGATTTGGATGATTGGTTTTAAGATGGTTAATGATGATTGATGTGATTGATGTAGGGATAATGATGGTTAATGATGATTGATGATGGTTAATGATGGTTAATGATGGTTAATGATGGTTAATGATGGTTAATGATGATTGATGATGGTTAATGATGGTTAATGATGATTGATGATGGTTAATGATGGTTAATGATGATTGATGATGGTTAATGATGGTTAATGATGATTGATGATGGTTAATGATGGTTAATGATGATTGATGATGGTTAATGATGGTTAATGATGATTGATGATGGTTAATGATGGTTAATGATGGTTAATGATGATTGATTTAATGATGGTTAATGCTGATGATTAATGATGTTTAATGATGTTATGATGGTTAATGATGGTTAATGATGATGATGATGGTTAATGATGGTTAATGATGATTGAATGATGGTTAATGATGGTTAATGATGATGATGATGATGGTTAATGATGGTTAATGATGGTTAATGATGATGTTAATGATGGTTAATGATGGTTAATGATGGTTAATGATGGTTAATGATGGTTAATGAGTGATGGGATGATGGTTAATGATGGTTAATGATGGTGAATGATGGTGAATGATGGTGAATGATGGTGAATGATGGTTAATGATGGTTAATGATGGTTAATTAATGATGGTTAATGATGGTTAATGATGGTTAATGATGGTTAATGATGGTTAATGATGATTGATGGTTAATGGTTAATGATGGTTAATGATGATTGATGATGATGGTTAATGATGGTTAATGATGATTGATGAATGGTTAATGATGGTTAATGATGATTGATGATGGTTAATGATGGTTAATGATGGTTAATGATGGTTATAATTATGTTACTATTCAATGGGGCATACCCAGGACTATTCTTGCAACAAAGTTTGTCAATCTTCCCCAGGACCACTTTTTGTGTTTTGGTTGTGGGGATATTCATCACCGGCGGTCGCACGGTTCAAACCTACCTACGTGGCAAGGACGACGGTCGCGTCATTCCCTGGGGTTCGTCCTTCGGTGGTGGTGGGATTAGCCGATCGATACAAGAGCAACTGCAGGGCGTGGAGCAGATTCAATCGACGCGACGCCTGGTTTTCACTGGAAATTTAATGATAAGAATGATCATACATGTAATAATGATCATAATGAGAATAATGATCATAATGTCAATAATGTTAATAATAAGTTAACTATTATGTTAATAATTATGTTAATAATTATGATCATAATGAGAAGAATAATGATAATATATACAACTGCAGTTTTGGGGACGGTTGAAACATCGCCATTTATGGAAATCTTGGGGATTGTTGGATTCATTATTGGAGTTTCCACATGAATTGCTCGGTAAACTCCATGCGCCACGGGTGGGTCACTGGATGAAATTTCCTTGAACAAACATGGATGGAGACGGGATTAAATCAGAATTTTTGTGTGCATGTTGGACTTTGTTGGACTTTGCAGGGTAGTTAGATTAAGCCATGAATATACAGAACGCATGTTCTTGGTCCTAGGAGGAGATATTCAGAATTGGTTCATTGAACATTCTTTGGGCACCCCATGCAACTACGCACATGGTGACACTGCCAAGCCAACGCCCTCAAAATAGGTGCCTGAAACTTATGCCTTTTGGGCATCTGAGTGGTACCGTAGCCATACCCAACTCGATGTAACTTGCCTTTTTGGGATTGGATGGGTAAACAATATATGCTCTACCATTGATCCCATGAAAAATCTGAACCCATTAAACCAATTTGGCAGGGAACCATTGAGTGGGGAACTTCTGCCAGAACTCAGGACAAGCTTTCGCTGCGATTCGGGCTGATGGTAGCATTGTTACCTGGGGCAATGACACTTGCGACTGTTTCAAGCCATGGGTGGGTCTGAAAATGCGGGATTTACTTCCATAACCTGGCTGTTTTAATATGGGCAAAATGAGGCTCCTAAGCCATCAAGTGTTTCGGGATCTTCCTTTTGAGACAAACCCATGTGATTTTTTTAATGTTTTCCAAGCAACTTAAGGGAGTACATGAATCTCTACATGATCAAGGGCAGATTGCCCAGCTCCAGGAACATTACGGCGCCAGTGGCGAAATGGCAGAGCAACTGGCTCATGAGGAGATCCGCGACTTGGTCGTGTTTAGGGTGAACCTTGGTAAATTGTTGTTACGGTCGTTCATTTTTGGTCATAGGTCAATGTAGGATACTAAGTCTAACCACAGAATTTGTTGCTGGGTAGCGTATCTAAGATTTTGCTTGTGATGTATGGTGAGATGTGAGGCAAGTTCCCCAAGGGACATCTTGGACTCAGGCCTTCTTTTCCATCTTTGGGACCAGGCATTTGGTTATGTGACGGTCCAAACTCAGGATCTTGAGATTGGATCATTGAGTAAACCTTACAGCAAGTGATAAAATCAAAATCAAATATCAGTATATATAGTTATTATATATATGGTCAATATATGATTTATATATGGTTAATATATGGTTATTATATGGTTATTATATGGTTAATAGATGATTAATATGTCAATATGATAATCTTGATGATTCTTTACCAACAAAAACATCCAATTTTTCTGTACATCCCAGGGGTCCCACTGGATAGAACTGCTCTGTTTGGATGGCCTCTGGCACCGTCATCTCAGGTGAGATCGCTGCATCCTTCCGTTCGTTCGCAGCGATCCGCCGGGATGGTTCAGTGGTGACCTGGGGCCCTGCGGAGTGCGGCGGGGACTGCCAGGCAGTGCAGGATCAGTTGCTGGGTATCCATGGGAAGCTTTGGAAAAGTCATGGCTAGTCCAAAGGCCATGAGATATGGATGGATATCATTGGTCCACATTGTTGGTATTATGAAGGGGATTATCATCCAAAAGTCAGATGAACATATTCTTTAATCATCAATATGATATTTTTTTTTCATATGGAGCTTTGATTTTTGGGTACCCCTATTTCTTGTCTTGGGGAAACACCGATGTTGTCAACCGAGGCTGCGGGACGTGCAGAAAATCCAATCTACTTGGCAGGCGTTTGCAGCCTTGCGACCCTTGGGTTGAGGAATGCTTGGGGAATTGGTAACTTCGTGAATGTTCTCTATCGATATGTTGGCTTCCAGCGGGATCGGAACCAGATCCAAAAAGATGGCCAGCATCACACAGCACAGTGTCATCATGGATTGGTTTGACTTTTTTTGCTCATTCTCATCATTTTCCCTTTAAACAGATTAAACAGATGCCGGTTTTGCAGTATATCTCCCATATGTTTGTTCAGAATTTCACTGGGGATTCGCGTTTGGTCATCTAACCTGCTCAGGAGCAGATGGGCGTGTGGTGACCTGGGGTGATCCTCAGAGTGGCGGAGACAGCAGCGAGGTCCAGGAAGAACTCGTAGATGTCCAGGAGCCCTGTTGGTTGATGATGAGTTGTTGGGTGTTATGCTACCATGTATAATATATATACATATTATTATTATATGTATATATATATATATTATATTATGTATATATATAACTGATATTAACTACATAATTAGATATATATATATATAAATAGATCAGAATCATATATCATCCACAATGTAAGGGGTTATACGGGTTATACTACCCCAAATATGAAAAAAATCCATGATTTGGGAATCCCTATCAACAAACCATATGCTCAGGGATGACATTTCGGGGACATGATACCATCCTAATTTGGGGTTGAATTTTGATCGCCAGGGGTCAATCATGGTCAATAATGTCAACCCTGGATTAATAAACCTCTAGGCTGTTTAATTGGGAAGGTACCATTTAAGTATCAAATCATGACTATTGGGGGAATACCCCCTAATTTTCATAAACCATGGTTTATTAATCCGGGGTTGACATTACCTCTATGGAAAACATCTTGGGATGACTCTCCAGCTTTTTGCAGGATTTGTTTGGTACTATTCCATGGGATATAGTGATAAAAACATGAACAAACTAGTTGGTTCCCTGGGATCTATGAAGCCGAAACTCTTTTTTGCTTGCAAAATTGGATGACTACAAGACGGGTCAAATTTGCTTCAACACTCAGAACATCTCAAAATATCTCAACACATGTGCATGCAGATACTGTAGATGTATAAATACATCTCAAGAAACACCAAAACAACATCTAAGTAATCTAATTATCTCTAGACTATAGATCGACATATCCAAAAATCTTCCATTTTTGGTGGGATCCCAAACTAGTTGCCATCAGCTCCCCAGTTGTGTCAGTTGTGGTCGCCATCGTGAGGAGATCCAATCCTCGTCCCGGGCCTTCGCCGCCTTGCGAGCGGACGCGCGAGTCGTTACCTGGGGGCATCCGGAGTGTGGCGGCAACAGCAGCAACTCGGAGAGGTGATGGAAATTTCTATAGAAATTTCGTATTCCATGATCCCATCAATATGTCCAGTAATATTCCAGTAATATTCCAATCATATTCCAGTATGTCATGGAACAATGATAGTAGTTGTTCCCATGATACCCTCTGGTAAACTGTCACATAGCTATGGAAAATCACCATGCTATCAATGGGTAAATCCACTATTTCAATGGCCATTTTCAATAGCTATGTTAAATTACCAGAGGGTAATGTCAACCCTGGATTCAATCACCCTTTTTTCGGCCGTTGAATTGGGAGGGTACCACAAAAAAGTATCAGATTATGACTATTGGACTATTGGAGGAGTACCCCCTTAATTAAATAGACCATGGTTTATGAATCCGGGGTTGACATTATATATAGTCTATCAGGTGGTTAGCAGGGGGCGATTCAGAGCTAGGGGTATCCATTTTCCACATGAAGAGCCAAGGAACTACTAAGAGTTTCCCAACCACATGATAGTGATACGCTATTTATAGCAACTGTATTATGGCATAATCATATCTATCGCAACTTCCACAACTATACAGTAACTTGGATATGAATATGTTTAGAACATACCCTCTGGTTATTTAACAGTTCGCCATGGGAAATGGCCCTAATCGAAATAGATGGTTTACCTAGCGAATAGCATGGTGGATCTCTCCATGGCGAACTGTTAACCAGATGGTAATTAAGTTGTGATAGGAGATGACAGAGGATCCCAGATTTTGATGTTGGGATCTTCATGGGATGTTAATCCATGGGATCTGACGATGGGATCGTTTTTTTTTTTCAATGGGATGTTTTTTTAATCCCATGAGCCTAAGATTTTGATACCCCCTAAAACGAAACCATGGTGGATGTTTCGGGAGTTACCATGGAATTAGCACATTCCATTGGGACCATAGCATGGGGGTGTAACTACCCTCTGGTAAACGTTTACATAGCTATGGAAAGATCCACCATTTTTAATGGGAAAATCCACTATGAATGGCCATTTTCAATAGCTACGTTAAATTACCAGAGGGTAATATGAACGGGTGATGGGATTAGTACTATTCATGTGGTAGAACGTCCCTGGAGATGGTTTGGGTTCAGGAAGTTCCAGCCATGGACGGTATGGACGGGTCAGGGGCCGTAAGGGGCGTCAAAAAACAGCCTAATGGGATCTAATGGGTATGGATTTGCTCGAGAAATCATTTTTTCTGCCATTTTCTCTTCATTTTCATGGCCACTTTGATGGAGATTTGCCCAATTTGGCCCCAAAAAATGAAGACGTCTGGTAAACCACCCCAACAACCACCATCCCCAGTGCCTCAGCAGGAGTATGTTCATTCTATGGATATTTCATGGTAATTAATCCATATATTTTTTGATTCACCATGATAAAAACTGGATCAAATGAAAATTATCATTCATTCAATGTAATGCAGAGTCATGGATAGTCATGGACAGTCAACAAACTCAAATCGAACAAAACACCAGGCCCCCAAGGTTTACTTGGTAGTTCATGTCGCGAATCCTAAGTAGGCTTCATCCACTTGTAACTAGGGTGGACTAACCTTCTGTCAGTACTTCGTAAGTGGCATGAATCACCAATAAAGAGGAAAATCACATAAGATCCTTCATTGATTTATTTGGGTATGGATCAATACCTATGAAAATACCATTTTTAGTGGGTTATTCACATCCATAAATCCCAGCTATTTTGATGTGAACTACAGGGGTACCAGGGTTTTGACACACTGCCATTTTTCCCAAGGCAGAGTCTTGGAGCGCCTCACTGACGTGGTGCAGATCCAGGCGACGGCACGCGCGTTTGCTGCGATGAGAGCTGATGGCACGGCCGCTCTTCCATGGTTTCAAACACTTTTGTTTGGGTCGGTGTGAAAATCAGGTACCCCCAAAAAAACGTTGGTTTATCATGATTATCATTATAATTAGGGGGTATATCATCAATTTATCATGATTAGCATTATAAGGTACCCCCATTATAATTAATTGTTTAAAATAAGGTATCCCCAATTATATCATCATTTTAATGAGTTTCTTATCGAAAGCTTGGGGATTGTGGGGGCATGTTGTGCCCTCAAAATGGTGATATGGGGTTTCGAATTTCTGGGTGATTGTCGTCACCTTTGCCATTTCAGAAACGCTGTAATATTCGCACATATTCGCACGATGTCTATGAATTTCATTCAATGTCCATCAATTTTATTCAAGTTCCCATGTCAAAAAATGCTCATCCCATAGCCCCTTCTAGTCACAAAACACCGTCAACATCAGTATTTTCGACTATTTTCATCTATTTTTCATAGAACAAATTACTTCCCCGCTTCCCAGGTCGTCACCTGGGGTGTCGCCTGGGAGTACGACAGCGACGTGGACAGCAGCGAGGTGCAGCACCTGCTGCATGACGTCATGGCGCTGCAGGCGACGGATGGCGCATTCGCGGCGGTGACGACGCGGGGGGAGGTGGGGCCGGGTGGGGACCGGGGGCCACGCCACTGGGGGTAAAAACACTCATCTGGGTAAATTATAACGACCTCACTGCGACCTCACTGCGACCTCACTGTAATCATAGCTAATAAGGGAAATCATCCCCAAATGGCCTTAATTCAGGTTAGTGAATTATTATTATTTACCCAGATTCATGATGATTTGGAGGTTTCCTGAAATAGGGGTACCCCCAAATCATCCATTTTCATGGTATTTACGGTATTTTCCATTATAAACCATCCATTTGGGGGGTACCCACATTGATGGAACCCCCCTACAAAGTAGGGGATATGAGAGATAAACATGATAAACATATAAACAGTATACCATACGATGGTGGGTAATGGTAATTAACAGTGATTTTCATGGTGCCCTCTGGTGCTACAATACAGGAGTGGAAAGGCACCAACAGACGGTAACAGACGGCTACCCTGGATGAATAACGTTATTGGAGGTCAACGGGAGCACGAGGGGTGAATTTTGCTCAAAACAGAAGCATCTCCACGTCAGATTCTGACATGTTAGGTGCTCGAACTCTGGAGGTGTAATATGGTGCATTTGTTTATTTGTTTGATTCCCAAAGTACTCTCCAGTAAATAAACATAGACCCTGGCAGTTGTCGGGGTTGGAAGATTAGTTTCCACTAAAAACTTGTAATTTTCAGGGTCGAACTGTTAATTTACCAGAGGGTACTAACTATGGGTAAACATACAAAAAACCATGGAAAATCACCAGTTTCTAGCTGGGTAAATCCCAAAGTATATCATCCCAAGCCCCACTTCCATCCCCATCCCAACTTCAAGGTGGTCAGCTGGGGTTCCTCAGAGGATGGAGGTGACAACAGCAGCGTCCAAGAGCAGCTGCAGAGCTTGTGATCAAACGTGGCGATTCGCAGCAGTTGGAGTTGGATGGTGTATATATATATAATAATGATATATATATATATTATTATATATATAATTCTATATACAGTATATATATATATATACAATTTGGTTTCAACATGCTTTAACGGTGAATTGCTTTCTGACATTGATGTGTATTTAAAATGATTTCATAGTGTTACCCGCCGGTGTCATCAAACATGGCTGGCTGGGATTCCGAACTAAATGGGCATTTAAATAGAACAGTCATCTATAAATACTCTTTTTCTATTGCCATGCTTGATCACCAGAGGGTAGCAAGCAGAAAACGCGAGGACATTCACAGTTGACCCATAGAAATTTATACAAAGACGCAAAATGTGAAATAATTTGAGCACTTCTTAAGGGTTTCTTCAGCAAAAGTGGAGAGCCTTGGTATGAGTTGATCTTTTGATCGCTATTGGGGGGATGAACATATATATATATCATCATGTATATATATACACATACATATGAACATACATATAATCATATATATATATATACATAATATCTTGAACATTTTTTGTATCAACTCATCCATTGGCCATCACCAGCTATTCGGAGGACGGTGGTCCTCCGGCTTATTGGTGGCTGGATCACTATCCGCATTTGGCCGCCAAAAAGCTGGGGATGGTCTGGGGTCCAAGCCGAGTCCGAGTCCTTGGATGGGGGATACCCTCTGGTTATGTCAAAATAGCTATTGAAAATGGCCATTTGTAGTGAGTTTTCCCATGAAAAATGGTGGTTTTCCATAGTTATGTAAACGTTTACCAGAGGGTATCATGGGAACAACTACTATCATGGGATACCATGACATATTCCCCAAAAAATAAGGGAACTATGACTAGTTGGATGTGTACTTTTTGATGAATCCCGGTATTTTATGTTGACTATTATGGTCTCATCCAGTAAGCCAACATAATACCGATTTTTAATGGGAATATCATGGGACACTTTCCTACAACTGGTCTTTCTCATGGGGATTTCATTGGGGTATTCACCAACAAGAATGATCAAGAATGGGGAGATACCCTCCAGTAGTCAACGGTGGTTTGCTAGAAAATCAACCATTTGTCAAATTTATTTTCCAGCTGGCAATGTTTGGCCGGAGATTTGCTTAGCTTTTTCAACCCGTATCACAGGGACGATGAAAGATTGGCTTTGCACATCAGTGCTGTATGAGAAAGGCGAAAGGCTCGGCTCGCATCGGTCGAAAGAATCAGTTGTCATTTTTATACATCGTTTTCGTAGAACTGCATTCGAAAAACAACAACAGTAGAATCTGCAAATACCCTGTCAGAGGGGCCCAAGCGCCATTGTTTTGACAGCTGATCCAATCGTTTGGGAACAAGATGCGAATTTGTGAATTTCCTGGTTGCGCACTGATTTGATTGTTTGGAAGTCCAAAATTCTTTCTGCACTTCCAGAGGATCGGATTGGATCGGTGGATCATGCCTCAATGAAAACAATGTTCTGCTTGAGGTCGATATTTTGCAGTGCCCGGGAGACACGGTGCTCAACCTCAGCAGTTGGATTGTGGTTCGTGGTAAGGAAAAAAATGGCAACTGCTTTTTTACCGTTTTTTTTTTTATTTCTAAATTTTATATCATTTTTTTTGATGGTGCAGTGCAAAATTGACAAACATGACAGCTTCTCAGCCCCCAAATGATTGTTTGATGTCTTGAAGCTTGGTCATGTCGATAGCATTTTGCCCGTCACGATTTTATGTCCGCATCTCCAACGCTTTCTGAGAGGCCATGCATTAAATGCATGTCTTGTGCATCTTTGTCATAAAACCTGGCCATTTCTGATTCTGCAAGTTTTCAGACCTCAACTTCTGCTAGCAAATTTGCTTGGCTTTGGGATAGATTTGATCACCAATATCCATTCCCCTCCAACTGGGAGTCTATGAGCCCAGTTATATTGTTGATATGTTCTTATACCACTATCTTTCAGAACAAAAACCGACAACATTATAAAGCTATCAACTTGTCATCCATTAATTCTTACAACCAAAACATGTTACTGGTTGGTGGTTTGGAAAATGGCTACTATTTTCCCATATATTGGGAATGTAATCATCCCAACTGACTTTCATGCTTTTCAGAGGGGCAGGTATACCACCAACCAGATAGAGACATCTCCATCATTTTTTGAAAAGTCCGTCCCCACAACCACCAGTGTTTTTTTTTCTACAAGCAACACCCGGCCAGATCTTCGTTCCGTCTGGTTGGTGGCACTGCACTCTGAACTTGCCAGACACGCCAGAGGCCTTTCGGGGTGGGAAAGTGAAGGCCTTCGTAGTGATTCCGTGTGCTTAGAAAATCCATTGAACAATGGGCTCTAAAAGGACGAAAACAACATGGGTTTTGATATGTTTTAAACTTTAGACCATTGGCCTATTGGGTTCAACAACCTATTGGGTTTAAATGCCTTAGTTAAAAAATGATTCGAACATGTTCTAAACCCATTGAAACATTCAAAAAGAAAGGGTCGATGCATGGCTATGCATGATTGCATGAGGCCAGAGCTACTGAATACCTTTTTCAGCTGATAGTGGAGGTACAACCTCATAGAGAAAGTGCCTGTAGGAACAGTATGCTACGTCGAAGGCTGCCACAGTCTTTAAAAACATGTGTCTTCCAAAACAAAAATTCCTCTACTGGCAGGGTTGCTCCAGCCCACATTTCGGTCAATGATCGCCCAATATGGGGCATAAAAAAAAAACATTTTACCCTCTGGTTATTTAACATAGCCATGGAAAATGGCCCATTTATAGATGGTTTACCTGGGTTTACCTATTAAAAATGGTGATTTTCCATGGCTATGTTAAATAACCAGATGGTACCTCTATTTCCCCCTATGCTCCCACCCTTGTCCCGATGTGTCCCGATGTTGGGAGCCCGAGGACGTGACCATTGCCTGCACCCGCAACATTTTCCCAGCAGAGACGTTGGATTTCGTCATGACCTTGGGATTTCTGGGCTGACCTGAGTCCTGAAACCATACTGGGCTTGGGAATATGTTGTTCCATGTTCTATGGGAATTTCAGGATCCTAAAATGGAGGTACTGTACCATATAAGGTTATATATATATATTTGTGGTGATATTCACTTACATAGGCCTTATATAGGCCTTATATATGATAGGTACCCCCATTTTAGGATCCTGGAATGGCCATTGACATGTTGTTTCGTGTTGTTTCACATGTCGGGGGGGTTAAACAATGTTAAACATCAGTGTGGCGAGCCCAGGAAACTTGCCTAAAAAATGTGTTTGAAGATGGGGTGCAGCCCCCAATTGGCAATTGCATAGGGAAACTATGGGAAAAATGATGAAATTAGTGGATTCAACATGATTTAAGATGATTGAGGCTATACCCAATTTTCAGACCCACATTACAGGTAGCACTGTAGTCCAGCTTTCAACTTTGATATGTCCCAGCTCTGCCAGTGTTGGGGAGACCATGATCCAGCTAATCATAGATCCATATGTCAAGGGAATCAGACCCATACTCTATCTGGAAATTCTGGACAACAAAAAACAGCTTCAAACAAACTTATAGATGTTGTTCCGTTCTGGGCTCTAGAAAGAGTTCATGAATTTCACGGCCTTAAGATCGGGTCTGAGATAAAGGCCTGTTGTGCTTATTCAATTTATACATATGTTTTTAATTAGATTTGTTGTAAGAAAAGCATCCGTATGTCAGGATAGACTATATATATATATCATATATAGATATGTCGTTTGTATTTAGTATTTACATTTATTTCATGGGTAGATTGGATAGGTTTCGAAGAAATACAGATTGTGATTTGCGGATAATTCTATCCAGATCTACACTTCAGTCATTTAACGTAGACCCTGCCAAATAGGGGTTGGAAGATGAGTTGTCTACGTTAATTTTGGGGATGGTACATCGTGTCACTGATGGCTATTCCAGACCTTGCGACCCTTGTTCGTTTTCCTTGAAAAGTGGGGTGAAGCACAGTTCTTAAAATCCTAAAGTCGGTTCATCATCTAATAAAACCATCCAAGAATTGCAGAGTCTCCACCATAAACATCCACACACCCATCTGTTAAGCTGCTTCTAGACTAGACCAATTTAGCAAGTACTTTGCTGCAGAAGGAAACAACAACGAAAAGTTGTTCTTCTTTATCCGAATGATCATTAGTATCAATTTGTGGTTATCCGCCAACTTTGTAGAATTTTATAGATAATTCTATGTGATCCAACCAGATGTCAGCACATTTCAAGCCATTTTTTTCACAGCTCCTCAGCTCGTCTTTTCGCGAGGTCTTCCCCCAGATGAAAGCCTCCGATCCCGCCTTCGTTTCTTGGATGCGTGAAACTACACCCCCAACAAGACCTTTTTTTTTTGGCTCAATCGCCGCCATAGGAAAATGGTGGTTTAATGGTGTTTTATAGTTCCCAATAGTTACCCTGCCTGGTGCAGGATTTTATAGGTTTCGCAACCATCCACAGTAAGTCTAATATGTCTAGGCTTGCTCAATCGCCATGTATATGGGCAAATTCATTGGCAAATCTGAAGGATCAATTGTGGGGTCACCGAGGGGGCGGTTGGTGGAGGCCCCCATGCCTTTGTCTAGTTCTAGTTCTAGAAATATGTCTTGAAAAAGATGGAATGGATGACATCTTTATGGAGATAGCTGTTTTGTTCACGTTCCATGTTATGTGTTTTGGGAGGTCGGAAGTCCTTTGAGTGTCGCGCATGTTCATTGGAAATTATATTTGACGTCCGGAATATCGCATATGTAGTTCCCAGAGTCTTACCATTGAATATTTCGGGATGTGGCATGGGTCTTTTCAAATCCCATGACACATCCATTTTTGCGATGAAAATGCATTGAACACAAATTTCATGTGCAAACCTTAGTATTGTTCTGGTTTTGATCCAGTTGTCATTGGGTTGGTTTAAGGCAAACATTGTACAGGAAACCCATGGTTACCATGGTTGTTTACCACCGAAGATGGGGTTTCAACCGCAAATCTTCCAGGGTGGGAAGTCAGCATCCATGCCTGAGGCTCAAGCTTTTCTGGAGATTCTGAAGCAAAAACGACCTGAATTGCTAAGGTGAACGGGGGAATGGCTGGGGATGAGTCCCGGAGGGCTGTAGGAATCTCCAGGCGAGGAAGTCACAATACAACAGTCAAAATTGTGGGAAGCACTTGTCTAATCATGTCTAATCTCTTAGCAGTGGAGCTTGAATGTGCTTTGCCACCTATATTCTCTATGATCCTATATGTAGTTTGGGAAATTTGGGCCGAAGCGGAAACCAGGTTTAGAACAGGTTTCTGTTGCAGGGCTTTCACTTTTCTTCCTAGGGCATGTTTCTCCCCATTCACATGATTTGGGCGCAGCTTTCATCTGAAGCCACTTCTCTTCACGGGGTGCTCCTGAAAAAACTGGTGACACCATGTGACATCAACAGTCGTCCTGGGGATTCATTTTGCTCCATGACTGCAAAATCCCCTGGTTTTGACGGGAGGTTTATATTGGGAAAATAATCTAAATAGGGCCGCTGGGGGATTTTCCAGCAGCTGATTCCCAAAGGTTTTTACCCGCGGAGCTGTTGCTGGTGCACCCCAAGCCGAGCGTTGTGGGGGACGACCCGTCCCGGGGCTGCAACTCATCAAGCCAGCGATGGCGATTTCGTCAATTGTACATTGATTAGTTGAGATTGTAGGCAGTTAGTGCAAACTAACATAGCTATTGAAAATGGCCCATTTATAGTTGATTTACCTATATATTTAATTATTAAAGATGGTGATTTTTCATAGTTATGTTAGTTTACCAGAGGGTATGTACCCCTGCGGTTGTTTCTTGAAACTTCTTTCTTAAGTTCCCACTACCAACGTTGGTTGCTGGACTGTCTGTGTTGTCCATTTAAGAGCAGTGGGCATTCACTGGGAACCACTCCACTCTTTGGCCATTTTTAGGCACACAGTTTCAGCTCCGTGTTTCCTTGTCTTGCTGGATATATGTCATCAGTTCTATTGGCTGTAAGTTGTATCCCTAATTCGTTCCTCGTTTGTTGCTGTTGTCCCCTCCCCGGATGTCAAATGTGTATCGGCATCTATTGGTTGCATCCCATTTTTTTTTGGGAAACACCCTTGGAAAATCCGGATTTTTGATGAATCCCTACTTTTTTGACGAGAGTTTTGACGTAACGATCCCCATGATGGTTAAAAACCATCCTTTTCGATCCCCTCTGGGATTAGCATCTTTAGAGGTTTAACTCAGTCATTTGATGGACACCAAATCAACAATTCTGGTGCCTTGAGAGCTCACTATAGACCAAAGATCTAAACTCGAGCTACTAAGTAATGGAGCGTCAGTAACATTCCAGTTTGTTTTGTTTGTATCCCCCCTGAACCACCACTTTTTAACCACCATTACACCACCATCAACGCCCATTAACCCCGTATGAAATACCCGTGACCCCCGGTAATTGGTAGCTATCAAACTGCAGTAAACACCAAATAAAAGCACCGATTAGCAGGCAGATACTTTTGACATGGTTGCTCCAACCAAATGTGGGTTAATGATAGCTGATAGCCACGAAATTTACATCTTTATTTACCAACTTGTTCCCCCGTATATGTGGGGTGGCCAGGGAGCAAAAATGGTTTGTCAAATCAGTGGGCTATCTAGGGTGTTGGGAGCAACTCCCACATCCTCATTATATCCCAGGATATCTTCCTAAAATGGTTGGTCAATTCTCATGCTTAGATCAGTGTCCCCATTGAAATATATTGAAATGTCAATATGATTCCCATCTATAGATGATTTTCCCATGAAAACAGTAAAATCATCATGAAACTGGCCAATAACCACCAGCGAAATCCTGCACCAGTTGGTCGATGGTAAACAGCCCACTATAATTCCATGAAATTTACAGTGTTTCATAGTTACCCTCTGGTAATTTGTTACATGGCTATGGTATAGATGGACCATTTAAAGATGATTTATCCATAGCATGGTGATTTTCCATAGTTTTTTGTATACCAGAGGGTACCAATAGTTACCCCCATCAAGTATAGGTATATCTACCATAAACATCCATAAACTCAAGTTATTGGAGTTATAAACCAACTTAGCTATCCAACGGGGGCACCACCTTGCTAAATCGTTACCCACCGGTGCAGGCGTTTTTCATCCCCGGTGCCATGCCTTGCCATTTTTCAAGGTCTTGGCGACTCGAGCGCGTGCCTTTCAGCCGCCTGAGCCTTGCCAGCTGTCGGTGCCTTCGTTCAGTTGGTGAACGTGGTTAGACTACCCTCTGGTAATTTAACATAGCTATGGGAAATCACAATTTTTAATGGGAAAATCCAGTATTAATGGCCATTTTCAATAGCTATGTTAAATTACCAGAGGGTACTGCAATCTTTGGAACATCCAGGGGAAATCTTTGGAAAATCTGATGGAACTCCAACCATTTGCTGTGAAAAACATATGGACATCTCTTCAAGAAAAACCCATTTTCAATAGCTAAATCATCTCCAAACAAATGGGTCATCAAAAAAGCTTAGATTACCAGAGGTATGTGGGTTCGTTGACCTCGAAACCATGGACGGATCGGTTCAACAATCTTAAGGAACATCCATGAAGCCAGGTTTTTCACCAACCATTGCAGAGGTTAAAGGGGTTCTTTCTAGGCATTGATTTAGAGAAAAGAACATGGGAACACTAAGGAGTTGTAGAGTTGAACCAACCACTAGATTTTTAACAGCTTTCGTTGAAATGTCAACGAATGGGGATCAGTAATCATGATTAGGGGTTGCTGTCATAACATGGCATAGCTTAAGGGTACAGGAGATTCCTCTGCATGACCCTACAACATATGCGGTTCGCTCAGCCAAACCCTGGAAGTGCCTAGGACCAGGAAGACCCATCAGTTTTGATGATTGTCACAGAAAGCACAATAGATGGTCCCCTCCCTACTCATCAATTGCGTGTCCCCAGAATTCCAATGAATTCCCAAATTTCAACGCCGCAGTGAGGTTCCGAGGTTCCGCGGAAGATAGAACCATAATTTACGAAATGTTCCTAGGATTTTACGGTGTTTCTATCTGGGGGATTGCTGCAATGTTACCCTCTGGTTATGACTAACATAGCCATGGTATAGATGGCCCATAGAAAAAGATGATTTTCCCAGCGAACGAAACCTCCATTGATCAGGGATTTTCCATGGCTATGTTAGTCATAACCAGAGGGTAGTTAGTTCATGTTCGTTCATAGTTCACCTGGTAGTTGTTGCCTCTGTCCAGGCGTGACTACATCCGCTGTGGCCGGCCGTTGATCATCGAGGGCCTTGGACCTCACCTGCTGTCTCTTAGCGAAGAAATATGGTTTCCTAATATGGGTGTGGGAAACCCAGAAAAAACCTACGTACATTTAATGGGATGGTAAACATGCCACACAGAAAAATGGTGATGGAATGGGGATGGTTTATCATTGGGTTTTCCACAGTACTCCAAATCATCCAAAATTAGACCATTTATGACCATTTTAGTATTGAAACCACTTGTGACTTGGGGATCCCCCATGTAAAGGAAACCCCATATGGGGAGATTAACTATTTTGACTGTGGCCATCAATAATCAATAATAGGGGTAATCAACCAATAATCAATAATGAGATCATTGCAGGGCTGAATGTTGGCATATGTTAGCCTCATTTCTTGGAGGGGAAAAAAGTCCATCCCAAACGCAAGGCCACAGATTAACTGCTGGGGAAGTGACCTGGGGGATGGCCACAGATTTCCGTGAGATTTCCATAGATTTGGGAGGAGCTTGGGGATTTCCACCATTGATTCCTCTTTGAGCGCATGAGAATCATGATGTCATGGTGTTTTTGGATGGATCCTCAGGTGTTGAAGAGAGTGGCAAGCTGACAGTTGTTCTGTGCCTTTGTCAAAATGTTGGTTATTCTCCCATAAAAGCGGATGGTCATCATCCCCCGATTGTTAGGGCACATAATATATCCATTGAGAGTGGAATCCCATTCATGATGGTGGGATGACCCGGGGCCCCATTCACCCTCATGTTACTTAACCATGGCACATATGCTAACCTTTGGGGACAAGGGGTCATTGCAATCCGTCACAAATTTGCAAAGCACAATTCTGTAGGTAAACCCTGTCTAAACCATTTGCACCCCTGGGTTGTTCCATGTTGAGGCTTTCCCTACCCAGGTAGGGCTCAAAATTCAGTTCTACTGTAGCTCCCCACGAAGATTGACAGCCAATTGTGGATCCAAAAACGTTCCCCATTTGTAGGTTACCATACAAGGGGGCCATGGCGAAGTTGTTTTATAACAAGGCTACCGGCGTTTTGTTTTTGGATTTATGGTATATCAACGGGCGTGTGCCTGGGCACGTTGCACCTTGCACCATGCAACTCTGAGGTCGCAAGAGAGTTGCCATCTTTCGCGCGATTTTCTAAGTCGCCACTTTGGTGAGAAGATGGTTCGGGGACCCAGATGCCACTAAAGGCGTAGCTTTAGAGTGATGGCGACATGATGCGACATTTTTTTTGGATGCCTTCAATTTGTTTTAGTGTTGCTCAGTCTTATTGTAACTGACTAGAGATGCTGAATTTATTTCTTGGTGATTTGGCCATAGGGCCATGGGTCACTTTGTTTAGCCTTGTAGATGACTGACTTTGGCCAATTCTAGTCAAACCCTTCGAATTTGTTGGCCAATGACTTGACTTATACCCAAGTATCCAATGTCATATCCATTTTGGTTGGTTTGTATCCCCATGTTTATTTGATTCATCTTCGTCTTCCATGTACTGTAGACATCTGTAGACTCTATTCATCTCTGCCATGCATTTCTGGATTTGGAACATGCATCGAAATGTAGATGCAGTATTGAAACAGTGATTCGAACTGCCACTTGCAACAGCACCACTTGCGAACCTCACCATAGATGATGCCTAGTCGGAGTCATCCAGAAAAACAGAAGGTTGATTTGTGTTTTTTTCCCCAGAATTGGTGAGCTGTGAAAATTATAGCCAATCCTATAGTCATTGACGTGGTGAATAATGATTTTGAGCCAATTTACCGTTCATTTTCCCAGATATCTTGGCAACTAGATCTCCGAAGATTGCTATCTCGTGGTGTTTTTCGAAACAGGTGGCCGTGTTTCGGAACTTCCGGGAGCCAAAGCTGAGGGACGCGGAGGACCTGAATGTCCAGAATGGGAGAATGGCTATGGCATTTCGTGGCGAGATAACTGATATGGCTATGGATCAATACCTATTAATACCATTGTTAGGGGAATGAACATCCATTTACCAGCTATTTTGATGTTCACCAGGGGTACAAGGTTTTGACACACTGCCATATAACCAATGATGCGCCTGATGGTTAAAACATGTTAAACATATATATGGGAGCCGTCCGTAAAAGCAGGTCACAAATTTATGAATTGATGCGTTTACTTTGCTTTGCGCGATTGCTAAAACCTGCATCGCGATAGGCTGAGCGATTGGTTGGCGATTGGTTATACGGCTACCACCCTATTGCTACTATTACTACCAGTACTACTACTACTACTACTACTGCTACTGCTACTGCTACTACTACTACTACTACTACTACTCGTACTACTTTTACTACTAGTACTGCTAGTACTAGTACTAGTACTACTACTACTACTACTACTACTTTTACTACTAGTACTGCTAGTACTACTACTACTACTCCTGCTGCTACTACTACTACTACTACTACTTTCGAGACCAGAACCATGCCAATAATTGACATGGCCGCGCGGATTCCGCGCG
>CAMXCT020006604.1:42500-82500 GCA_947184155.2 Cladocopium goreaui
GCTTTTAAATCCAATTGCACTCGTGTGAAGGGTCAGAAACGAGTCAGAAACCAGTCAGAAACCCGTCAGAAACCCGTCAGAAACGGGCCAAACGCAATCTCTCTCTCTCTCTCTCCCTTGCCTATTCCCTCACCCTCCCATCAGAACTCCTACGCCTACTCCTATTGCAATTTCCACTACCACTAATGCTAGTGCTACTGCTACTGCTAGTCCTGCTGGTACTACTGTGAGTTTTCCGGACCGTTTCCGGACCGCGCAAGCTTATTTTGCTTCCAAATTTGAAACGAATGCGTTCACGCATGGATCCTTACTCCCACTACTAGATTTGCTACTACTCTTAGTACTACCACCACACCCGCTGCTACTGCACCACCACTACCACTAGTACACCTAGGAATTTCTGCTCTTGCTTTTAAATCCAATTGACACGCGTTCCGCTGAAGGGTCAGAAACGAGTCAGAAACCAGTCAGAAACCAGTCAGAAACCCGTCAGAAACCCGTCAGAAACCGGTCAAACGCAACCATCTGTTTTCCCCTCCCTCCCTCTCTCTCTCTCTTTCTCTCTTTCCCTCCCTCTCCCTTTCTTCCCTTGCCCTGCTACTAGAACTCCTTCTCCTATTCCTACTCCTACTCCTACTCCTACTCTTACCCCTCCTACTACTACTACTACTATTACTACTACTACTACTACTACTAGTACTACTAGTACTACTAGTACTACTAGTACTACTAGTACTACTAGTACTACTAGTACTACTAGTACTACTGCTGCTGGTACTACTGTGAGTTTTCCGGACCGTTTCCGGACCGCGCGAGCTTATTTTGTTCCCAAATTTGAAATCGAATGCGTTCACGCATGGATCCTCATTATATAATACATAACTTATATTTTATGTATATGATCTGATCAACGAAGAACAAACCCTTCCGCGATTGCTCACTGTGGTACCGCGGTTGCTACGCGATTGGCTGAGCGATTGAGGGCTGTCCGGGAAAAGGTATTTTGGACAACCCCCATATGTACATAATACATACATACATGCATACATGCATACATGCATACATGCATACATGCATACATGCCATGCATACATGTATGCATGCATACATGCATACATGCATACATGCATACATGCATACATGCATACATGCATGCATGCATGCATACATACATACATACACATACATACACACATACACACACACATATACATATGATACATGCATACATACATAAATTGCATAAAATACATAAATTAAATACACACATAAATTACATTACATTACATAACACAACATAAATATATAGAATTATATATATACACGTAAAATTATATAACATATCTTAATATCTGTAGATATATATGTAAATTTGGCATAGATTCGCAGTTGTGTGAGATCATTTTCAGCAGCATGGACGGACAAGGCGTATTTGAAGTTCCGATGTCTGAGGTTGGTTTGTACCTTGCAACGTTTTGCCGGCATGTTTCGATGCAGCCGCTGGGATCGGGTGGAGCTGTGTCCAACTATGTCCAACTTCGCAGGCGCAGCTATGTGCGATGGATGGTGCCTATGATGCAATATTTATCCTTTGGGAATCAAACATATGGTTTGCTGGAGAATCCTTAATTATATGTGATTTCCCCATTAAGACACCCTTGATATCCCTTGATAATTGATGATAATTGAGGATTTTCCAGCAAACCATGTTATATCTTTTCCAGGCATTAAGACACCATAGAGGATGTTCAGCGGCCATGAGTTGAATCGCCTTGCCGGTTTTGTCTAAGGATGAGCTGCACCGACCCCACACAGACTCCATGTCCTTTGCCTATGAAGGCACCAGATGTCACGTCATGTTTTGGGCGAGGTTAAAGGCCTAATTGTGTTGGAGCTCAGTGTTACACACCAATGGCAAAAGGATGCAAAAAGTTATATCTGATATTTCAAGAATCAATCAATTATTCTCCCAGAATTTCTTGGAGCAACAGTACATTATATATATAATTCATTATATGATTTGTGGCTAAAAACCCACCAATTTCTTCTAGTTGACCACTCTCCACTTCTGTCAGGCGCTGACGCCACAAAGCCCAGGCCTTGGAATTGGCCTGGAATTGGCCAATGGCGATCCATCGATCCATCTTTGGACGACACGTGTTGTTTCTATACAAGAGAAATGGGACTATGGATTGAAATCATAGATGTCCCGGTATTTCTTCATTTTTCTTGTTTAACCATGAATTGAAGAATTGTTTCAAATGCGTACTTCGGGCAAAGGGTGCTGTTGCCACATTTGGACTGGTTCAACACTTCATGCATCTGATGTTTTCGGATTGCAACTCCAGAATGAGCTGTTCTGATAGTTCTATTTACCCCGTTACCCATCATTTTTGAATGGCTGATTGAATCTTCACGCGTTTGCACCAAGCCTAGAAACCACTGAGGGGCGTGGGATCTGACTTGGGCTTCTTGGTGATGGTCTTGGAAGTGTTCATGGACTTGCTTCCGGTCCGCAACTCGGTTCTTTGCTCTGACATCCAATGACCACAAAAGGATGACTGTTGTTTTGCAGGGCTTAGCATTCCGAATGGTGTCCCCTGTGGAATTTCTGCTGAATGTATCAAACAAGGTGGAGTCTAATAAGTTGTTGTAAGTATATATAAGTTCAATTCCAAAGTTCTTCGTTTTTTCTTGAGTTGGCAAACCGGATGCTTGATTGGCCAGGTGGTTTGCATTGGTCTTGTGCCAACCTCAGCAATTTCCATGGTCAGTGAGCGATAGTGAAATAAATCAACTGGCTAGATCTTTTTAAACTACACTCTGCTGCAACATCCTCTTATCTATCCCTGCGCCGCTTTTTCCACGCCTTTTCCCTTGAGGGTATTTTTCCGCAGGAGAGCGTGACGCGAAATGTGACTATGACATCGGCTAAAGCATTGCTCATGATGGTATTCTGATGTCCAATGCAGCCACAACTCTCACGGGGAAAATGTGGAAGTATATGGCAGTATACTCAGTATACAAAAAAGATGCCTTTCTTTTTTTTGTTGGCTGGTGTATGCTGGTGTAGTATAGCAGTATAGCAACCCCCCTCCAAATCTCCGTCCCCATGAGGTCCTGCGATTCGGTGACTTGCGGCTTTGGTGTCATACCATGTTGGTGTCCGCGTTGCTCATGGTACTCAAGGCGAGCTTGACCCCAAGTGGCCTGTTGGTTGAGAGTGATAGCCCCATATAAGTAGGGGATCAACGGCAAAATTAACAAATGTGATCTGTGTATGAGCAAAACTTTGTTGGCAAGAATACAAAGGTGTCACAGAGATATACAGAAATCAGACTTTTCTCAGGATCCATCGTTGCAAAACGAGGTAGGTTGACTCCATAAAACGAGGTCAGGGTTAGAAGCACTCATCTTGGAAGACTATAAACGTATAAACAATGTAATTATATAATTAGGGATGCGTGTAATATCCTTTCATATCCTTTCAATTTGTTTTCTCTTTCCAAGGAGAATAAAAGTCGTTGCATATAGATACCATGGCCATCCAAAGCCCTTGGGCGAGGGATTTGCCTCTTGGGCCACGGTCGTCCCAGACAAGGGCTGGAAGGCGGCTGCGATCGACTCGATGGGGCCATGCAATTGTGCGGCAGATGCAGTTGGACCCAGTCTAGTTGGACACTTTCCGAAGCCAATGATCAGTTTCTGCCACTGGAACGGCATTATGGCATGTCAGGGTATGCAGTCGTCTGTACTTTTGTGTACCTGGTGATTCGCAGAATGTTTCAGAAATTTTCAGAACACACATTCCAAGCTCTAGAATCATTGGACCCGACTTTCCCTGCTGTCCACCAGCGGCAACAAGAAATGCTTGCAGGTTTGCCAAGCGCGTTTGGGACTAGATGGCTTGCGGTACTACAGAGAGGATGGCATAACTCTATTGGTTTGTATTCCGTAGTATGAGAATGTATGAGAAGGTCCAAGGTAGAATCATGTAGAACTGTTGTTCTGGCTGGTGGTTTCAAATATGTTTTTTACTGTTCGTTTTTTAACATATATTTGTTGTGCTCATCCCCAATGACTTACTGAGATTTTCCTATCAGATGGATTGCACATGATTAAAAATCATTGAAACCAGCAATGAAGTTGTGTATAACTTGCCAGTTCTGAATGACAGTGCCAAAAGGCGCAGCTCGGTGCTGTAGGACCAGCCTCTGGTGGAGATGATACCCGACATGATCCTGTTGGAGGCTCCACAACTCCACGACACGCAGCGTAGAGAGCGCTTGGGATTGCCGGGATTCCATGGTTTTTTCAAAAGTTCATCCAAGACCCATAGGATGTTTACAGCCAATCTTCAAGAAGGAACGATGTAGAATTTCAGGATGTTTACTAATCTGTTTACGACTTTGAAGCAAGTAGAACTCGTAGTGCTGTGTAAACATGCTGTTGTTGTATAAGGACCCAAGTGGAACAGCAGCAACTTATTTGTCCGAAGACAAGGTATTGTCTTCCTGCACCTCCCATTTCATCCCATGGCTTGCCATCATTTTAAATGCTGGTTTAGGACGAACCCAACTATCATATTGTTGCTTACATATCCCAGTAAATATCCAATTTCTTTAAATAAAGGGGGGTCCCTATTTGGGGCCTCCATGTTCCCCCACTCTCCATTTTCTGTGGCTAATATCAACAGTAAAATCAATGGTTGATTGCTGATTATACCCCGATCTCTTAATTATTAATTCATATCCGTGATGGTTTCTGACATCCTAAGTCTCTTTTCAATATCCTAGTTAATATTATCAATAAATATGTAATGATATTATTATTTACGGTACAACAATTGATTTTATCATATCATTATATTATATCATCATATCCTATTATAATCTATTATATATATACACCAAAAAACAACTCACTGCATGCTAACTGGCAGGTGCAAGGGCTCTGGTTAGGGAGCTCGCGACAGCGTCTTTGTGTGGTAAGCGCGCCGTGTCTTGACTGCTTGGCATGGCTCAATGTTTGCCGAAAATGCAAACCATTAGGGGAACACAATGGGACATGGTATATACATGTATATATATATATACTGTAAGCAATCATGTATGGCATTTGCAGCATGTATTTACTGCATCCTCCATTTTTGGGCAAACCCATGCTCTACTCGTATCTGCCTCTTGGATTGGCTGGTGCATGAGTGCTGGCCAAGGTTTGACGGCAGCATTTGTTTGTGCACTATCTTTTGCATTGGCCTTTGCGAGGCTCCGGGCTCCGGCTAGCCAAAGCGAGATGTTCTTGTCATTGGAAAGTGCTTGCAATTTTTAGAGACTGCATGCTGCAAAATCTCGCTCGAAAATCCCTCACTCATCGTAGCATTAAATATAACAGTGTGACCAGTGCTGCAGCCACTGCTGGATTATCTTTCGACGTACTCCTAGAGCTAAAGGCCAAGTCTAAGTGGCAGTGAATTGGAGGTGGTTGAATCCAAATCCATGTCGGAATAGATGAATGTGGCTCGGGAATGCTCGGGTTATTATGGGGAAATGCTGCAGGTCAGTTTGGCTTGGAGTGCCAGAGAGGTTGCTTAACTGCACGGTTTTGCTTTGGGGGGCCAACTCCTTTTGCCATAGTAAGGTCAGAGTGAGACGATTGGGGGCACTGGGAGACTAATGTGGGTAAAACAATGTCATAAACCACCCAATTTTTGATGGTAAACGTACGACTAGACATACCACCCATAAAAATGGTGATGACTGGGGGATGGTTTATGGATGTTTATGGCATTGTTTTACCCACATTAACAAGGATTATGACCACTTTGGGGTGGGAACTCTGAAATCCATTGAAATCCATTGGATTCATTGAGGCAGAGGTCCCTGCGATGGCTCAGTGCCTGAGGCATGGCGGCTGGGGCTGGATTGCAAATAATTCCAATGCTACTGTTGATGGAAGAAATCCTGCACCACTTTCAAGGGCCTACACTTGAAACCTCCTGCTCCTAATTTAATCTTGTTTGACGACACAGTGATCAAAATGGATTTGTGCGAGTGACGGAAATCCTGCACCACCTGTTGACATGTCATTCAACCTTGAGCTTGGGGGTGCGGGGGTACAAGTTATGCATTAGCAAATGATAGCAAATGTAAGGTTATAGACGTGGTGCAAGATTTCTTCCACCCACCGTGGCAGTGCATAGTTTGCTATATATCATATATGAATTATATATACGTATATATATATATACATATGATAGAATGATTGCAAATTAGAATGGAATTCATATGCAGTATCATTCCAATGGTTGAATAAATGATTGTATTGCATGTAGTTGACTCTTTATAATTGATATAATATATGGTTATACTAATCTGCAAAAGGTAGAGGATTTTACTTTTCTATCCTTTCGTGTGGTTGCATACTATATTGGGCCTGATGGGGAGTACCGTCACCTAGGATAGAGCATTTCCTGTTGTACATGCAGTAGACGTTGTATATGCAGTAGAAGAGGACGATCTGTTTTTAGCGACTGATGAATTCCACACTTTTTCTCTAGATTCTAGCAGTCACAGGCACATCGCGTTTCCTAAATAAACTTACGTAGGAAAATGCAACAATCCTGGGATGTATTGGGGCTGCTACAGGTGTTGGCAGCTCGAAAAAAAAAACATATCCACAATTCGTGGTGGCTGGTTCTGGGCTTTCCTCTTGTCATCTCGTGCCACGGTTGATTCCCGCAGATATATGCTCTTGGTCCTGCTTGTGGCCAGTGCCCTTTTTACTGGGCATGGCGCCAAGCGGATCCGGTGTGGCAGTGATTGCGAAGGATAGGAAGATAATGGTGGAAATATGTTGGCAACAATGGTTGTAATAATGGGATACTGATGGAATAGTCGTGGATAATATACGTAAACATCTGTAGTATAGAATGGGGTGATTTGTGCTGGTGTTTGATGCTTGTGCTGAGGGTCCTCTACTTGGTGGCAGTATATACGAACAATGCAGTTATCTAGTTTTACTCAACCGCACGCTGCAGGGAACCCCCGTGGACATTCAAAGTGGTTGCAAACTCTCAAAGAAATGTCCAAGCAGACAAGACTTCCCATGAGTCTAATTAGACAACATGAGAACATGGCCTTTGCATGCTTTCCCAATCTCATCATTCAGAAAGATACAAAAGGCAGAGCTATCTTACGTATCTTAGCCGGGAATCCAACTATGGAAATCTAGGATTCAAGGCTATTTGTAAAGGTTCAGCAGAAATGAATAGACATGGTTTTCTCCCAAAGTGGGGTATCTACGTGTATATGATCATATGTATGTATATATCATACCAATATTTATACTGCAAATAATATAATTATTATACTTATTTTACTGTGAACCAGACCATTTGATTATATAATATTAATTGATATTTGAAAAAATGAAAATATTATATATACATATCTTGAACCATTAGATTCTACAGTTTTGTTGATCATTTATAATGTATAATTTATACCCTAAATGATTTCTTGGACCATGAGATTTTAGATGTGACACCTCGGTGCTGCTTCCAAGGTCGGGACCGGAAACTACGGCATTCAAAGTGCTTGGCATCGCTGGGATCCCTGGGGATGTACCTACCACATATAAGGCCTATGTAAGGCCTATGTAAGGGAATATCCCCTCAAAATATGGCCAACAATATGGTACTAACGTACCTCCATTTTGGGATCCTGGAATTCCCATTGATAGAATGGGGAAAATCATGAAACACTATCAATTTTTGGGTGGTCTCCTATTTAATACTATTTTCACACAAACTCCATATACATGACTGGCCAGCTTATCATCCGATAATGCCCTCTTGAATCGGAATTCACATCTGACGCACGCCCTAGGTCTTGGCAGGAGCAGCCTGGGTGCCCAGACACCATCACCGAGCACCTGCTGTACCTGCTGCAATGGCAAGTTGCTGCGGCTACGGGCCAGGGTTATCAACTCCCCAAAATGGATGATTTATAGTCACTTTCTTCCACATTCTTGTAGGTCAAGGATGGCACCCCACAGACTTGCCGCATAGCCAAAGTTTCACTTGGAGTTCTAGCTGCGGCTTTCGCCAAGGCCTATGGAAATCCAGTCACCCAGCGGCAGAGAGGGGTTTGATGAGTTTTGGCGAGCAGAATGTCAAACCAGAACGTGCAATAAGAAATCATTGTGAATGAGGTTAAGAATAGTTAGGGCATGTTGACACTAAATCCACTTCGAAATCTTAACCAACTCTTTCAATATCCGGAGTTCCATACAACTAATATATATAATTATATATATACACATTTATTCTATATATAATATGGTTATAATATATATATATATACATATATATATATAAGGTAGTGATTAAGTAGATATACACTATATGTATATATATATATATTATACACGTTTACAATGTTTTATTGGCATCATCCCGAGGCCTTGGCTTTGGCCGTGGAGGCCTGGTCTCGTCACACGGAGCCCGAAGTCAAAGCCAGCGGCGTTGGAGGCGCTACGTTGAACCAAAATGGGGGGTTTCCATAAATGGAGGTACCCCAAGATGGGTGATTTATATGGGAAAGTCCTATTAAAATGGATGATTATGATGATTTAGGGGTACCTCCATTTATGGAAACCCCCATAACAGGGGGGGTTCAATGTGGATAATGTGGGTAAAACAATGCCATAAACCATCCCCCAAAGCATAAATAGGTGGTATGTCTACCATTCCCAAATGGGTGGTTTATAACATTGTTTTACCCACATTACTCCAATGGTTTGTGAACATCCTTTTAATAATGGACGATTTTAGGGGTACCATAGCGATTTGATGGTTTCCTGAAATGGTGCTACCCCAAATAATCATCCAAGTCATTAGACCATTTTAGTATTTAAGCCCATGGTTTTGGGAACCACCATTTTAAGAAATCTCCACATAGCAATTCATTGATGTTAAGAGGAAACACTGTTTAGCAATGGTAGTTTAACATGGTTATGACATAGATCCAATAATGGAAAATGGAACGTGGGGACATTTACAAATATTTATATACATTTATGGGCATTTATAGACATAGCCACAGAAAAATATTTTTTAAATTGTTGACCTTTTCGAAACATACCCTCCGGTAATTAAACATGGCCGGAAGAACTGAATGGAGGTGTATAGCTGAGGAAATCATCGAACTAAATGGGGAATTTTCATGCCAGCCATGTTTGATTACCAGATATTGACCCCAAACGTGGGAATGTGACACTAAGAAAATATCATGGGGATGTAATGGAAATATATATAGGATTTATACTAGTAACTAGTAGCCAGCAATCAACCAGGGAAATTGACTGGAAGACATAAACAATCTTTGGGTTTGACGAAAAGTGGAGGATGGGTCCGCAAGTTGTGGCAGGGCTTTTAGGTGGTTGGGCAAGCTAGACAATTGGTGTATAAATGGGTGTGTCTGAAAATAGTGTACCCCTTTTTACCCAATGGTTTTGCTGATCATTATCCCTATTAAATGGCTATTTGTTTGGGAATATACCCTATTTTCAGACAAACCCACATCATCATTCCGTGTTTGAACCGTTCGTGGACATAATTCGACTTCAACATTGAAATGTCACGTGCCCAATAAGGACATGTCTCCAAAAATTATAGTTCTATATAGTCGGCGAAATGGTTGAATGGCAAGTTTTGGATGTTTTGGATTGGTTTATTTATGATATCCAAAACAGTAGAATCAGTGAATAGACCAATCCAAATAAAACCAATTTTTTACAAGTTATTTAACTGATCTATGTTTTGGATTATGTTTATTCTTAATTTGTAGATAGAGTCAGTTAAGGACAACAGTGGGGCAAGGTGGTTTTACTTGAGAAAACCAACTAAAAACAACTTGCCCCCTATCTTCGGAAATCTTGAGACACTAGAGTGTTACCAACATTTCTTGATTCATGTTTCTTGTAGAACTCAACAACTATGTATTTCAATTCCATCTGCATTTGAACATATTGTGCTATTACTATTAAATCATATTAAATCAACATAATCTGGAAATCACATGAAATAATCACAATATAACCCTAAAATCAAAAAATCTCGGAGACATGCTCCTGATGCATTTTATGCTCCAAATTTTAGAGCATACTTTTCAGTAATCAAACATTGCTAGCTTGGAAATCTCCCAAGTAAATGATCTAGATGGAGGTTTTAATGGGAAAATCATCATGTATTTTCTTGCATGTTATAGAAATATCATTAAATATCTATACATGGAGGGAATTTGCCACATTAACCATTTTGGCCCTCGGTGTATGAGAATAATTAGAAGCCAGGTCCATCTGTGATGACTTCGTTCTCCTCTGCGCTGTCACCCAACTCCAGTGTAGCCCTCGTGGGAACCAGGCGTGGAAGTTTGACATGGGGTGACACCCGGAAGTCATGGCCATTCTAATATTTAATGTGGAACATGAGAAATCAGGGGACTTGGGGGTTTTGGGGTATCTCAGTATCTCATGTTTTTCAGAGAGACAGATTTCATAGCGTGGAGTTTCCGATTAAATGTGGCCAGCCTCAGCCAGTTCCAATTGCCTTCTGAGAAGGGCTGCAGATGTTTGCCATGCTTTTTCTTGGAGGACATTGTAGGCATTTCTCCTGCAGAAAGTTTCAAACCTCTTATTTTTTTTTGGAGACTTCAACTTGCTTAGTACTTTAGGCCATTGAGTACTCAATGACTCAATGTCAACAGTTAAGTATGAAATGGAGACACGTTTTGAAAATTCTTGAGGACAACATGCCTGGCAAGTCAAGAGCTTCTGGAGATCTTCCGAACTAGCAAACGTCATGAGTGGATCAATATATATATATACACCAAGATCTTGATCGCTCAAAAGTATGCCAGTAGTTTTTCGAGGCAGTTTCTTGAATCCAACTTGAAGAGATGCTATGAAAACTTGAGAAGCCAAGATGCCCGGTCCTTTACTAACTCATAGGAGGCAAATCTCCGAACTTGTGTGGATCCCAGCAGGAGGCTTGAGTGCCGATGATCACAAACATTGGGATTGTCTCAAAATCCGGACTATCAAAATCCCATCGTTTATATATAACGTATGATATATATATATATACATGTTTATCTTTATCATCTGTTTGAATGGTCATGTTCTCATGAAAACTACCATCTTGCGGTATCCAGGCAAACCCAAATCGGATTCGACCTGATTCCACATGATCTGAGGGAATTTACAAATTTGGAAGATGTTTCCAAGCAACCAGTGTGGCGTTTCAGCATTACGTGCAGAGTATCCGTATCTGTGCTTGTACGGGTTTGTCTGATTTTTGTTGGGAATGAAACGATTTCCCTTGATTAATCACCATGTTTCCCATATGTTTCCCATATGTTTCCCATATGTTTCCTATATGGTTCCCATATGTTTCCCATATGTTTCCCATATGTTTCCCACAAAACACAGCCATTTTCTCACCTGGGACTGTCATGACCGTCCAGCTCTAAGGGCGAAGAAGGTGCTGGTGACGTGGGGAAGGCTGGAGCATCACCATCTGGAATCCATCCATTTGGTTATTGGAAGTCTGAAAAACCGTTCATTATTGGGTGTACACATCTATTCAATGCATATATAATAATATAATTATATATACATATGATATAATATATATAATTATATAATATATATATAATTATATATTATATATTATCTATATAATATGTACATAAATATATAGTACATATTTATATTATGTATATATATATATTGTGTAATATATGATATTCACCAATAAATACTTAACCACGTATTCACCATTGCTACTATATCCACCATCAATACATTATATTATACATTATATTATATTATATATATCCTACTATGTATTATATAACATACAAATGTAGTTCAGGCATTAATATATCCATTCATAGGGGGCTGATAATTTGGATATCCAATTACTGACAAGATGTGACAAGTGGCAAGATGTGTCTTTTGTGTTTCGGTGGGTTTCTAACACCTCCCGCACCCTCCACGGACTCTGGAAGCTTGCTGTTGCTGCAGGTCTTCATGCTCCCGGCGACTGCACTTCCTTCATGTTGATTCTGGAGTCTTTTGGATCTTGCCAATGTGTAAGAGTTTTTGGTGTATTCCTGAGCCTGGACTGAACAGGCCAACGGTTCTGGTCAACGACTCTTTTTAAACATTTCCAGCTGCGTAGAAGTCATGAAAATGATGAAGTTTGACGCAGCCAGGCACGACACTGCTACATGCAGCAGTATCCGCAAGAAAGTTCCTTGCTGCAGAAAAAGGCAACCTGCATGATGTCTTTGAGACTGCTTTTTTTTTTTCCCTCAATAAAGTTCACGGATCTGACAAAGTTTCACACAAGATTCTTCAAGAAACGATGAACATCGACGAACAGCTTTGCCAAGACTGTAGGTCCTGTAGGTTCAGGGCCTAGGGTTGACCACGAGTCAGTGTATGGACACTATGCCGGGCAAAATGTTGCAGAGTTGCTGGAAGAAAGTGGTTGTGTGAGAGTTAGTTGCTTTGATCAGAACCGGCGAAAGGTTTCGATCTGCAAGGAGAGCGATGTGCAGTCTGTAAACTTTTTGATCCTGGTTTTGCATCCTCTAATTCTGCCTGTTTCAATTTGTTGCATACTGATCAGCTGATCCGTTGCGCAAGGCGTTGCTTCAGCAGTTGCTGAAAGCCATGCACAAGGCGCAGGCGCAGCGGCGCAAAAACTGCTGCCTGATTTGTTGTGTTTGTTGGGGAGAAACATAATACCTACCAAAGAAAAGTACGGACTCAACCTGATTTTTTGGCGGACCAACTGATACGGACCCAACACGTTTCATTTGTTGATAGCAGAGACTTCTTGCGTGTACTCTGCACTTTTGCATTCCTTGAGCATTGACGACTCGTGCCTCGGCAAAATGGTCAGGAACAGCTTGGACGGAGAGAGCAAAAGAAAAGCGAGCTGCTGAAGAAAGACTGGCCTCAGTTTTCGCTTGACGATGCCATGTGGTCGGATGCTTTACAAATGTGTTACTAAGTAATGATTTGATATTGTTTGTGGTCAAACACACACATAATTATACTATGTGTGGATTATTGTAAACAAATCGAAATTGGATAATTATATAGTTCAATCATGTTTAATCAGTTTTGATGACTAGCAACGATTTTTGCGTGATCTGAAATCCAAAATCAGCACGATATTTGCGCATAGTTCAAAGAGCTTTTTCAGAATGACTTGTGGAAGTGTGTCCTGAAAAAAATATTGCAAATTTCTAACCAAAGACTTTTATCATCAGTTGATGGATATTTATTGATGGTTATAAAATGTTATATATATATAACCATGTCCAAAATCCATCAACTATTGGGAATAATCATCCCAACTGACTAATATTTTTCAAGATGGTTAAAACCATCAACCAGTTTATCATCAGTGCTGAGCATTCCATTTTGGGGCGCCTGTGCTGAAGGAGCAGGCGGATGAGCTTCTCAGCGCCCGGCGAGCTGACCGCTTCGCAGAACAACGCATGCAGGAGGTCGCTATTTGTGCGGTGCCCCAAAAGAAAGGCAGTTAAATAGCAACCAAATCCAATCCAAATGATCCAAAATGGTAGTTTTTATGGTAGTATTCATGGGACCAAATATGTGGGTAGAAGAATCGATGATGAGTACTATCAGAGAAATATGATGATCATTTGATGATGAGTATCGTGATGAACAATTTTCAGTGATATATACTCTTTACGCGTAAAATTCAGTAATATTAATGGTTAATTGATGACAGTCAGTTGGTGGTGAATGATGATTTTTGGCATAGACTATAGGACATTATATAACTATATTAAATATTATAATTAATACAATATGTTACGATATGATAGATTACAGACATGAAAATACGTTTCAGTGCAATCTAATCCAATGCAATGCAATATAATGTATTACACCCCAATATAGTACATTATGATACGATACAATATAACGGGACAGAACGACGTAGTGTGACACAGATATGAATATTAATATGAATATAATCATTGATATGTACTGTATAACAAAATATTATCACATATGTATATATACCATATCATATTTAATATCATATCTGATATTATATTTGATATCATATATATAATATTATATGAAACATAATCTATAACATAATATATATATATAATCATTTAGAATACAATATCATCATATATCTAATGATATTCATAACAGCAACAACAACAACAACAACCACAACCTCCATAACAGTAAACATACACATATGATTATGCATATATATATGGCTGTGTCTTTTTTTCAGGTGTGCAGATTTTAGTAAGGGTGGGAAGTTCGAGTTCTGCGAACCATACCCACGAATCATACCCCGAACCATACCCCGAATCATACCTGCGAATCATACCCCCAAAAATCACGATTATGAATGTTTCTTTTGGGATCGTTTGGGATTGCATGGCCTCACTAGTTTTAATGGACGTGACAAGCCAATTGACAAGTGTTGGCCAGATCCGATGATCCCTGGCTGCCTTCACATACCTTCACGACATGAGTGGTGAGGCTGGCTGGCTGGCTAGGTGGCTGGCTGCGTGGCTGGCTAGGCTAGGTGGCTATGGCAATTGCTGCTGCTGGTTGGGTGGCTGGCTATAGGGCTGGCTAGTTGCGGCTGGCTGGCTGCGTGGCTGGCTGCTTGCTGTGTTGTCTGCTATTAAGTAGCAGTTGTGGTAGGTTGACGGTGGGAAAAAGAGACTCAAGCAACAAAGCTTCCTGAATTCAAAAAAAACATGGGTTCCCGAACCATACCCCGAATCATACCCGAATCATACCCGAATCATACCTCAAACTTCCCAATTCTGAACCTTGGTACATTTGCAAGATCAGAACTTGTGTTTTGTGAGCATAAATCTTTTTCTTTGCAACCATTCGCCACGGGCTACACTACGCCTCCTGCTGCTTCTGAGAAAAATCCGGGAACGGCACCCTGCAGTGGCATCCTGCGATGGCACCAACATGCCAACTCCAAAGCGCACACACCACTTTGACTGCAGCACCTTGAAGCAGCACCCTGCAGCAGCACCACCAGCCAGCTCCAGAGCGGACACGCCACTCTAACAGCTGCACCCTGCAGCGTGCAGCACACCCTTCACTAGCACCATTGCACGCAAAATCGATCCCAGGGCCATTGAGACCCATATACTCCATGCATGATATAGATAGCATTAATTAGCAACATTCTGATGTTTTTGGGATTTTGGGACTAAGTATAGGTACATAAAGGGCCGCGAACCATACCCCCGAACCATACCCCGAACCATACCCCGAATCATACCCACGAATCATACCCCCTAGTCAAACTTCCCGGGCCGCACTCCTCATTTTGAGACATACTCATATATATATATCTTGTGGAAATGGCACCCCGAATACAAATCAAAGCACTGTGCAGATCCCTGTAGGCGCTCTCCGACCAGCAGCGAATGCTCAACAGCCGTGCAAAGAAGAAAAAACACCAGACTCTGAACTTCCAGGCGGGAAGATAATGGGAATATACTGGGAAGATATTAATTTTAATGGGAGTATGAAAAACCATTTAACTATAATTGATGGGAATCAATATATATATATATATATATACATCTAATGGCTATACAGTTGGAATCTAATGGGAATATTACTGTAATGGGAATGTGATTTTTCAAACCACATATGATAGATGGGAATCTAATGAGAGTATTAATCAGAAAAAAAATATGATAAATGGTAATATCATGGGAATCTAATAGGAATCTCATGAGAATCTTGTTAAATATGGTGACAGGTTTGTTCACCTTTTTTGGGATGAGTTCACCACAAGAGGCAGCTCATCATGGACAGATTTCATGGGATGAATTCGGGTTTCGCAGATTTTCCCTACCAATCCTCTGGGGAATGGATCCACTGGACATGGATCAAATTGACATCGGGCTTCTCATGGGTTGCAGTGACAGCCAGATCCCATGGTTTGTTTACCCTACGCGGTTTGTAATCAACATGGTGCTGACATGGCTCTTTTCCAGATTTTGGAATGCCAACTTCTAAGCTCAACAGCAGCAAAATCAGGAACGTGGCAATGCCCAACTACTGAAGAATACCCTGAGAGCCTGCAAATCCTTGAGCGAGATCTGAGCCAAGGATGCGCGTTTGCGCGCCTTCCCTATTGGGATTCCCATAGGAAAACTGGCAAGTTTGCCTCAAGCCATCAGCCAAAGAACAGCTTTTGGCATGTTTCTGAAATTCATCGGAGACGACGTGACGTCGCAGCCCTTGCGTCGTAAATGTGGTCTTGGTATGGCTTTGTTATGGCTTGTGCAACAGGTTTTCCGATTGTTATATCATCTCCCTAGGCCGCTGGCCGCATTTAGTAAGAACGGATCAGATGAGTTTGGCCAGCCATCTTTTCGACGTTGCCGGAATCCTGGCGAATTCTCAGTGACTTTTTCATGCCCATGATTTTTAGCACTGTCTAAAACAAGCCTACTAGTGGAAAGATTGGAGATACGAGCTTGATGCCACCACTAAGGATATCGGATGTCATTTCTTCCAACTGGAAGGGTTCCTGGACAAATCAGCATGGGCCATTGCTCGGAGCCATTTTGCTCCGCAAATCACCACATGAGAGCCGCAAGTTTAGCTGTGCTCAAACTGGAACTGTGTTTGTTCAAGGCCAGGACAAGCTTGCAGGAGGCTCAGGATTTCTGGAAGATTATAACATCCCTTTGATCCGTCCTTCGATGTCAGGCAGCAAAGAGCAGCATGAGCCGCCACTCACCTGTCCAACATTTGACGATAACTACGTGGCACCGTTGCATTTACACGATCTGAAGCCATGCTTGTGCCAGCGTTGGCTTTGGCACATCCCAAGGATGTCACTTGGCTGGCATGATAATTACAGTAATATGATGACTGCATGGTGTTGTTTAATTTTTAGGTTGTCCCACTGGCCGGAGTATCCTGGGTATTCAAATCAGATCAAACAGATCACACCTTGACTTCATACGTTTCTTGATCCCTTTCCTACCTATTGGATAATCATCAAGATTATGCTTTTGATGGAGATTTCCGGTTGATGGACTATGATACTAGTACTCCCCAATGAATAGACAGGGTAGGTTCATACACCTTATAAACCTTTGAGCCCTGCGCAGTTCACAATGCCTAGGTCACAAATGCTTTGCGCCGGCAATGCATTGGACACCAAAGCTACACTTGGTGCCTTGCAATTCCGACACAAAGTGCTTCAGTTGGGCGTCGCTTCCAAGTTAAATAAGCACTACACATCCAGATTGATGATTTCACTTATTTTCCAGGATAGCAGGATGGTTCTAGCTTCCAGTCAGCTTAAGCTGGAAGGATCTATGATGAATGACGTAACGGCACATTAATGGTTTCTATTTGTGTGTCTATCTATCAATCCATCCATGGATCCATCGATGGATCCATCACACCAAGTATCTATCCATCTATCCATCTATTATCTATCCATCTATTCATCTATCCATCGATCCATCTATCCATCTATCCATGAACAAACAATCCATCGATCCATGATCCATCAATCCATCTATCCATAGATCGATCTATCCATAGATCCATCTATCGATCAATCCATCTATCATCTACCCATCTATCTATCCATCTATTTACCTATCTGTCTAATCTGATCTGATCTGATTTAATCCAATCTAATCTAATCTATTTTGATTTAATCTAGTCTGATCAAATTCAATCCAATCTAATCTATCTATCCAATCCTTGTGGAAATATGTTTATGGTGGTGCATCCAAAGTAGGTATAGGCTACAAGTTTGATCGAAACTTGGCAATAGGAGTGTGTCGGTTTATTGGCATGGTGTTTCAATTGTGTGAACGCAACATGTTATGGGTAGGAAAGTTGTTTGAGTTACTAGTCCCCGAATTCATGTCGCTTTTCAATAACAAGGCACAAACCTTGACAAGCAATGTCATCATCAGACTTGATTTGGAGTGTATAGCGTACTATGACAACATTGAATATAGTTGGAATATATTTGGAATATGTTGGAATAAACCAGCTGAAAGCCGGCAAAGTTTGACACTGGCAGGCTAGCTTCGTCGCCATTCAGACTTGGTAGACGACCTTCGGAGCAGAATCGCAGCTCGATCATTACAGTGTAGCTGCTGGACAGTGATTTGCTGCCCCTTGTGGTGAAAGTAGTGCCATTTCTGGCTCTTTTACTTTTAAAACAAGCTAAGTTAATTCTATCTTTGGCATGCTTAATTTGAATTCTGTTCGCATGATTGCCTTGCCGCATTTCACTGTCAAAACATTTCATATTTGCAAAACACCAGAAACCACAGAAGTGCTGTGCAGAAAACTTAACCTTGGAGCTCATTGATGTATATTACGTAGGTCAGCCCATTTCAGCCTGCTTGCAGCCTCGAGGCAATTCCAGATATATTGTCATATGATGTAATATTATGTTAATGTTTTTCAATATCCTCAAGCATAGACCAAGGGATGAGTGTTTTAGTAAAATCGCGGACATATTTCGACTTCCTGCTGTGCTGGAAAGGCGACCCAAGGCGCTTATGGCTGGCAATTTGCTTGGCACCAGGCAGGGACGTTGCTCTCCCCTTGACATCCAGAGGACCATTCAAGTTGCCAGATAGGAGGTGAGTATTCCTGAATGGATGCCGGATGGATAGAATATGAAGCTCCAGCTCTAGAAGGTTTGAGTTGAACATGTGCTGAAAACACACGCTTTGTGTGTTTGTATTCTGTAGTTTGCCTCCTACGAGCTGGAAATACTGCAGGTTTATAGAACATATGGAACACCCTTAACTTGAAGACATTTGATAATATACTATAACAATCCATAATATACCGTCTATAATCATCTATATGCATCTACATCAATCTATATCCATCTACATCCATCGTTGGCTCTGAAGATCATGCACTGTGCCTCCCAGAGGCCTGCGGCGTTCCAATGGACAGTGCAGGTCAGCGCTTCTTCGGCATGCAGGTACCGGAGATCCATGTTGGACGATTATTGATGTGCCCTGCTCCAATACTTATGATAGGAGTCTGAGCATCGGTGGTCGAGGAGCCATACCTCATCCATTTTTGACGCCAGAGTGTGGAAATGTCGCTGATCTCACTGATTTTTACCCCTATCAGCCCTGAAGTTCACAACTATGTGCTTTGCATTGTTTGTTGTTTTGGTTTTACTGTTTTTCTATCTTAATGATTCATCATATTCATGATTCATTGACTGGAAACCCATTGGGTAGTTTCTCTAACATGCCGTGTTTGTTCCAAAGCACAAAGCGGCAGGCTACTCTGCTGGAGAGGCAGTGGCACAGTGGAAACAGTTGCATTACTTTGCGAATGAATTTAATTAATTGTAGTACTGTAAGTCATCATTTGTTGTATCATTCTATGATATTCTATGCCTATAGATTATAACTTGGAAATGCTTGGAATTATTGATCAAGCTATATATATATATATCAGGATGAACTGGGGATGGGTCAAAACTAATTATTACATATTATTACCATATTACATATTATTACCATATTAAATATTATATATTACCATATTAAATATTATATATTACCATATTATTACCATATTATTACCATATTATTACCATATTATTATCATATTATTACCATATGATTGCCATATTTGGGGGCTTTATTCACATCCATTAACCAGCTATGACCATCAGGGCACCATTGGGGTACCTATCCGGAAACTGCCCGGCAGAACCCCTTTGTCGCCAGGTCTACGAGGTTCCGCCGTTGACGGAAGACGAGGCACTTGTGGTTGGCGCCTGAGGGACCGCTACTCAGCTACTCCCTGCCATTGCAGAGATAGTAAGCTCCAAAAAGATAACATATGTTTAGTAAAGTTTAGTACTTTAAGGTATAGATTTCTGAATAAAACATTGTGTTTCGACGGCTTTTGCTGGTTTTTGTTGGAGGTAGGTTAGTACATGTTAGTACTATAGACTATATACAATGTATACATGACTCGACCACGGCCCCGAGGTCTGGCTGCATGGTGTTGGTGACACCGGGAAAGGTCCAAATCTGAGAAGTGGACTCGTAGTTACTATACTTCACTATATTGCTAACCATACAAAATTAATACCGCGGCAATACAATACAATACTATCCTACATTCAACAATACAATACAAGATGATATACATGTGCGCTGCACATGTCTGTGTGTATGATCCTGCGTTGGAATCAAGAGACTTTCCTTTGAAGTGCAGCAGTGAATAAGCACGTCGTTACCAGGCTGGTCAAACAGCGCTCCGGCACTACAGCAGATGGGCGTCTCAGAAGTTGAAGTGGTTGTTTGTGTTTTTCTTTCGGTTGGAGGGGAACCTGGTGGTCATCCAGTTTTGAATGGGTCCGCATTGTCAGACAAGCTTCAAAATCACCGAACGTGTGCCATTAGTAACATTAGTCCAATTTCAACCCACACACCAATTACCAAGTGATTTTCATTTTAGTGGACTGGGTCGTTGCACAATCAAGAGCTGGTTGAACAGATTGACCCGGATCATGTACAGGAAATCTATGGAAATCTGCTATGGGGGATGCAACATCCGTACACACGTAGGGGAGTGCTTTGGACTTTGAAATAGAAGGGAGTCATTCAATGCAGATTGGGCAAGATGGGGAAGATAGAAGACATGGAAGCCTATATTAAAGTATGCGCTCTGACCTCGCTCTTTCAACTTCGAAATTGGGATAATTTCGGTAATTTGCCCCAACTTGTATAGTATGTTCATGTATATATTTTCAACAACACATATCAACTTAAATGGTTGTTTGATGATTCAGGGGCTTACTTCCTACCTTTCTTCTAATAGGGGACTATGAAAATCCATGGAATCCATGAACTGTACATGAAAATCGAGCGCCAAATTGTTCAACCGAGGCCTTCCAATGCTTCATTTCCTCTTCCCCACCGCTCCTTTGAGAGGCGTCATGTTCTGCATGTCTTTAGCGTCCTAACAGGGACGTTACTGGATGTGTATGATAGCTGCATCCAATATTCATCCATATTTGCTTACTTATAAATTAAATGTATATATATATATATCTATAACTATTATTATCTTAAGTTATACATAGACATATCTACATATTTTTGGAGTCATGAAACCAGCAGCAGAGGCACTTTTGCGAGGTACACTCGCTACTAGTAGCATGTTGATTCCAGGCTCAAGCAGTCTTATGGCCATTATATACTAGACTTGACATTTCCATTTTGTCCACCCTTAAATCCTGATGATCCTATGATACTGTGTCCCATGTGCATTTTGCTGGAAGACTGAACTTATCTATTTTTGGGTCGTTTGCAGGTGGGTAATGCGTCATCCAGGGTTGCCACCAGCAGATCAATTTGCCTGTCTCCCGTTCAAACCTCATGAGTAAGACTAAAAAACCTCGCGCGAGAAAGGCTTGGTTTTGCAAGTCAACTTCTGGACTTCTCGTCGTGGTGCAGGTGTTGGCAGCAAAGGCCTCAAACCATCATGGTGCGGAGCTGACTGATCTGGTTGATCTGCCTGGCAGTGTCTTTTTGCACGCCTTCTGCCAAGCATTTCACGATGAAAAACATGCGGCAGGTATGATGTTCCCACCTTGGATCCGGACCAGATTGCCAGGTCTGGCATACCGTGATGAAAGTGGGGGGCCAGTTAGATTTAGTATAGAGTTGCTGATTGAAACATAGTGAAGCATCATTTGCATCCAGAGTGATGCATATAAAGCTTCAGTGAGCAAACCTTGCACCCTCCTCTCTTGGCCAGTTGATGTTTGGCAGTGTACTGCAGTTGGATGTCAGCAAAGCAGATCGGTACCATAGACCCTCTGCAGCAGTCAGTGATCAACAAACAGAAAGGCAAAGTTTGTATTACGCAGCATTGCAGCACCTTCCTTTCCAGAAGGCCTGTCAGCATGGTTGCAAGCAACATTTGCTTTCAGGAGTCAAGAGGATGCAGAAACGCCATTCTTCCGCACTTTAAAAAAATATAAAAAAATTAAAACATCCCCGTAATGTCAAATACCCCTTAAAAACCCTGGTATGGTATTGGATCTATTCATTTTTGGGCCCCTTGCTGGAGGTATTTGATATCAGGGGAGGGAAAAAAATCCGATTGACGGCAGGCAACCCACTCCTGAGGGGCTCGTGGATGGCGTGGACTATGCTGCTTGGGCCAAATCATCAAAGAATCAGAGCATACATGGCTTTGCGGCTTCTAATATTTCTTATTTTCCAATTTTTTTCGAGGAACTTTGTTTATTCCCCTGTTTTTGGGGATTTTAACAAAACCATTGACCATCATTGACCTAAAAAACAATCTTTTGAGGGCTGAAACACACTGAAACCAGAAACCAGCTCAGGTCCTTGGACTCATAGAGCCATATGTGCCCTGCCCTGGTTGAACTCATGTTTGATGATGCTTGTGGGTTTTGTGTCTATTCAAACAAGTTTAATGATAATAATATGTGGTAATTAATATAATATAATGTAATATATACTATGATATAGTCACTTCATGTCAGGCAGACACTTTGAATGTTTGCGTTGCTCTGTTGGAAAGTGCCTCTCGTTGCTGGCTCAATTGACGGTCAATATTGAAAGCCATCGATAACGATCATGACAGCAACATAGAGCTTGGAGAATGCTCAATGCTCAGGAGGAAACTTGTGCCTGCATTTTCGCTCACTTTGTATCTTATGGCTATTTTAGTGAAGTTCTGCAAGATTCTGCAACCTTGAAACGGAACTTGAACAAGCGGGGAAGCACCATTCCATGATATTGGCATATTACTGTAGACATCTGTAGACTGTTACACCTTCTCAAGGCAAGTTGCGGCAAGTGCAGTTGCTCTAATCAATCCAACAGACTGTTATGCCCAACCGTGATGGTGCCACTTTGTCCAAACATGATGATGGGCTTGTGCTCCTGGCTTGTGTTGATGTTGAAGCATGCCTGCGCTTGATACAGTAGCTCACCATGGCTAGCTGATTTCCTGATATTTCCTGACTATTCTTGGGCTTGCTGTTCATCAATTCGTCCTTGGTTGCTCAAGGTATATACTACTGTATAGCTCAATGTTGATTCTATGGCAGTCTTCAGATGAGTTGTGAACACATTATCCTTCATATCCATTCATATCCTAAGTCCACGTGCTGCCACAACAAGTAGGCTCCAGACATGTACCTCCATTCACTGCGTTGATTCACGGAATTCGACAATGGTTGGGGACGATGGACAAAAACAACTACATTCGACACCCCATTGTTTGATGGTTGGAAGACGTTAGAAGATGTTAGAAGCCCATGAATGGATCTTGGTTGGTCAAACCATTTATCCCATTTTGGAACGACCCCCTTTCTGAGTCAGGACCAAAGGCACAGCCAACCTAGCTGGGCCAAGGACCTTCTACGACAGGCCGATCAGCCAACTTCTTGCGATGTTTACCTTGGAGGAAACTACCACCGATATGGAAATTCATGGCTTTCTCTAGAAAAACGATCTAGAAATCGAGGATTCTTCAAGTCTATGTTCATCTACAGTAGAGTATCTGCAACAAATAGATGCACATAGATGCAAATGGGTGTGTTTTTTTAACATGGGGTATATACATGTAATATACCCCAAATTGGATTTTCAAGAGTGACAATGATGATCAACCATCAATCTGAGGGGTGAGATACTTGCAGGCAAATCCAAATACATGAATATAGATTAAAATACATTGAATAATTGATACGCCGTCTGTCACAACTGGTTGCTTCGCTGCCAGAATGTTAACTCTTATGGCGCCTGAGCAGCTCTAGAAGACACCTCAACATGTTTACTAGGGTATGTGTCACAACGGGCCCCATGTAAGCAGTTGCGTAACGTTGCGTAAGGATTTTGCGGAAAACATACAGATTTGCTGCGCACAAGGCAGAAACACAGATGTGCGTAAGGGGCGCTTGAGGTCTGGCCCAAGCAAATTCAGCAACATAGGTCTTTGCTACTCTTATTTACAGGAGCTTAATCAATAATCAACTGGAACAGTCTCATTGTTTCCTTTCAACTGCAGTTGACATGCTTCGTCACTGCTTGCAAGCACATCCAGACATGTATTGTGCTCCAAGCATCGCTTTGTGCTGGAAGTGCTCCATGTGTGGTTGCAGCTAGAATGTTCAAATGGTAATTGTCGTTGCCAAAGATACTATGCTACTCTGTGCTAGTAGCCTTCAGTCAGCAATGTTTCTTTGCGAATCGCTGCAAAAACCTGCTAATTATTGACACATTTGGCGCGATCGAAAGCCGAGGCCGCCAAAGATGACGAGGAGCTGCATTCGATCGCACCCATGATGCCATCATGGTAGATGATCCCAAGTGTCTACCCTCTGGTAATTTAACATAGCTATTGAACATGGCCATTTATAGTGAGTTTTCTCATTAAAAATGGTGATTTTCCATAGTTATGTTAAATTACCAGAGGGTATAGTCTTTTTCAGGGGCGAAAGTCAACGAGTTCTGCTGTTTCAACCTGCTCAGGACGCAGAAGATGTTGGAGCCGAGAGGCCTGGATTTTAAGTCTTGACCTATCTTGACCTGTAGGTCTTGGGAAGATATCTGCAATTCGATGACGTGAATTGTTCCGTCCCTAGAATTTGTTTCGATATCTTCAGGCCTACAAATCATCACCACCCCAAAAAAGAACAAGAATCAGTTAAATCATCGGTTAAAAACATATTAAATCATATTAAACACATGAACATACCACATATATCCACATATCAGAAGGGTGTTTTTGAGGATATTCTCCAGGGACCCGCCATTCTGATATGGGTCCCCAACAGTTGGACCATGTTGAGGCTCCACACCTTCTCTGTGCGCTCCAAAGCAGATGTCCTACACCTGGTGCATGGAGGTGCCGGGAATTTACTGAATTTTACTGAATCTACCATAGTTTATTCATAGTTTATACCATAGTTTATGAATCTACTATGAAGAAACTATGGTAGATATCATGGAATATGATTTTAGGATATTTTAATATATTTTAGGACTGACGGACTAGATCTCTAGTCTTTGAGATCTCTAGTTTTGGGGTAAGAAGATCTTCAGACTGGACGTGACTTCACTATGACTTCACTATTTGTTCTCTCTTTACAAATCTTTGACAACTGTTCCCAAGGACTTGCAGTTTACAAATCAGATTGTTATTTGGAGGATTTGTTCATTGCTGCAGTACATTGCGCATGAAGTTTTAGCTCTCTCAAGTCATTCGAAACAACATCGCCAATAGTTGCTGATATTCAGTCATACTCAAGCTGATATTAAGACTCAAGCCACACACAAAATGCAGTATGAAACAAGGATCGCATCGGAGACACTCTGAAAGTGAATCTGGAATCAGCCAATGCTTCAGGTGATGGCTGCGGTCTTCTCGTTGATGATGCCCTCTGTTTGTACTTTGACTGAACTATTTGGAGTGGGAGTTGCACAGTCACAGAGCCACAAGTCTGGGGTCACTTATGGTATTCTTTTTGAACGAGTACTGCTAACTATAGGCGCAAGAGATTCTGATATATTCTGAGAGCGTTCATGGCAGATTTTCCTGCTGTTGTGGTGGTATCACAAGAAGTTTTGGGAGAAATTCTCCTGTATCTCCGCCCGCCACAAGACATTCCATGTATCTGCGCGGTTGTGGCTCCTGGCCTCCTGACAATGCAAAATGCGTCTAGACGCTTGCGAGCCAAGGTTACTTGTACATTACATCATGTTCGCAAGGAATGGTACTGTGGACATGGCATAGTCGCTATTGTCTCAGGACAGGGGATCATCTTAAAAGTGGAACGATAAAGAGAAGATGCGCATGGCCGCTATATGGCCTCACTTGCCCATGGGTTGAGGTCATACGCTGGAGCCGCAGAGGATATCAAACAGCTGATCAGTGACTTGAATGCATCGAAAACTCGACCAGGGGGTCTGAAAATTATGGGGAAACCCCTGGAATTTGATGGTTCAAATTTATCATCCTCTTTCACAGATAGCACATTAAGATAGACAATCGTGCAGAATCGTGCATAATTATATAATGTCCAGATCTGAAGCTGTTACAAAGTTGTATACATGGAAGAGGCAAAATTACCGATACCCTTTGCGATACCTCAGCGATTTCCATTTCTTCAAAAAGAAACCCTAAACAAATACACCCCTTTCATCCCCTTTCCTTCCGTCCCTCATCCGTTCCTCTTCCTTTTCTCTTCCGGAATGAGAGACACTGCGTCCTTCTTCCTTTTTCATTCCTTTTTCTTCCCTCTTTCTTTCCTTTTTCATTCCTCTTTCTTTTCCTTGTTCTTTCCTCTTTTCTCCTCGTTCTTTCCTTCTTCTTTCCTCTTTCTTTCCTCGCTTTCCTTTTCCTCTCACTTTCCTCTCTTCTCGTTCCTTTGCCTCTCCTCTTGCTTTCCTCTTATTTTCCTCTTATGACTATGTTCCTTTTCCATCCTTTTCCTTTCCTCTTCCTGTCCTCCCTCTTCTTTTCCGTACGCAGATTTGTTCCTCTACGAGTATCTTTGTAAGTACTCGTACTAAACCATGCCTAGCGAATCCTAGCGATAGCAACCCCCAACAAAAAGAGACAATAACCTGTTTTGGAGCTTGGCGAAGACAATGATTTTCGACAACGGCTCACATCACATTTCTTTGATTTTGAATGCCTTCGTTCAGATCATAGCACTTTTTTTTGCACTTGTGGCTTCATAGTCCCTGCCAGGTTCCAAGGCTGTGCGCAGTGTCTGGGGCCTCACTGAATAATCTTAGCGGATCCCGGTCCAACCAGGGAATTGTGCCATAATGATTTTCATTGATTTCATTGATTTCATATGGAGCCAAAAAATGAACCACTGGGTAATCAACCAGTATATTTCCGTTGATCATTTTTGGATTCCCTGCTGGGAATATCTGGCCATGAGGATTTCTAACAGGGCTAACAGGGCTAATTCTGGCCGGGGGTTGACCCTTGCTGGTGAGTCTTCAATGGCGCTTCATCTAAAAGTGTAGCTGAGTTGCAGAACTATTGCTATCCTGCTATTGCAAAATATTGCAAATAATTAAATTACTGTACTATAGTACTTTTCGGCACATGCCATGTTTAGGAAGTATTTACAAAACATGTGAATGTTCACCGTAGAAAAAGGAAGAATCCACGAAAGTCCAAAGTCTGGAAGTCGAATCTGTCAAGATCATGACAACAATGTCCTCGACATATTGGGGGATGGGTCAAAGCCTGGTATTCTGATGTGAAAAGCAGGTTCCGAACCAGGGTTTGGACTTCTGTGGTTTGTGGAATGATGCTGCTATAAATCAATCATAATTAAACATAATTAAACTATATATCATAACATATATCACTAAATTAGACTTGTTCTATCCTTTTCTTTCTGACAGTTTCTATAGATCTGGGAGCGCCCTTGTTTGTTCCCTAGGTCCGTCCGCAGCGTGAAGAAAAGCTTCGGCGCCGCAAATCGGCAGAGGTGCCACAGGAAACCACGGTGGGTTAAAAACCAAGGGTTCCCTGCAAATTTTCAGTCAATTCATCGACATCGACGTGGGAAGACTGAATGCATCTGAGATCACAACGTATCACAACTTGGGGCCTTGGGGCAGTTGTTTTTTCAGACTTCGAATTACCATCTGGTTATTTAACATAGCCATGGAAAAAATCACCATTTTTAAGTTCGGTAAACCATCTATTTCTATGGGTCATCATTTTCCATGGCGAACTGTTAGTCATAACCAGATGGTCGATTTATAAAGTCCATCGGTCACCAGATGTCACCAGTTTTGAAGGTGTTTCTCACCAAGGTGCAGCCAACTGAAGACACGCAGCTGGGATGCTCGGATTACTCGGATTCGCCCATGATCTTTCCAGTTGCAGCGACTTCCACGACGTTTGCATCATGTGATTTACCCATGGGATTCCATGGGCATGGAATATATGTATATATATATATATATTATATATATATTATATATTATATATATATATATTTATATATATTATATATATATGGAATGTCAACAGTTTCTTAAAGAGTTTTCACATTTGTTTTCACATGTTTTCACTCTGGACAGGTACCCTATGGGCGAGGTCCTGTTCTCTCGCTTTGAGCCAGACGTTTGCCTCCGAGACGCCGGATGTGTTCGTTAAAGGGGCCTTGTTGCAGCACTTTTTAAAATTCAGGAGATACTTTGACCATCCATTAAGGTGGAGGCCTTGAAAATTGACGAGGACATCCGTCAGGCCATTGGTGGCAACGGCTTGAAGCACCATGGATTTCTTGACCACCAGTCACTATAATCAATAATTAAATATAATTAATATATAATTAATCACTAATCAACATTACACATTAATCATTAACGCTCATTAACTTTATTAGACTATATTGGTTCGGGTATAATGGTATATAATGGTATATAATGGTATATAATGGTATATAATGGTATATAATGGTATATAATGGTATATAATGGTATATAATGGTATATAATGGTATATAATGGTATATAATGGTATATAATGGTATATAATGGTATATAATGGTATTATATATAATTATAATCTTCTAATAATTATAGATAGTACTATAATCATTAATCACCATGCGCCCGAACTGCGAGGCATTTCATGCAACTGCGCGACCAGCTCAAGGAGAAGTGGAAGTGAGGTCGCCCGCCGCGGACTTGCAGCTGATCTCTAAGGAAATACAGCAACGGAAGTTGGTGTGAATAGCCAAGTATGGATAATTAATATACAATTTATTATATATATATATTATATATATTATAATTATAGTATATAAGTCTAATGTAATCAAATGATATCCCTGGCTCCCGCGATATGGGATGACATGTTCGGGGCTATGCGGCCATGCAGCATGAGGTTCATTGCTGGCACAGAAACCAACTGTTGAATTTGCGCAGGTTACCTGCAGCCATGGAGGAAGCACCAGAACAGAAAGCTCCGAAGCGGCAGCAGAAAGTGCGCAAGGCAAGACGTGGGCAGCTGTCGGCTGTCGCAATATGTCGCAATCTTTCATGGATTGATTAGGTTGATGATGGTTTCATTGTGCGATTAAAGATGTGTGATTGATGTGTGTGTGTATGTGCGAACTGCATGTTGCTTGGTCATGATGATTGTCACTGCACTGCAAAACAAAAGTTCCAAGTGCTTCTGTGCCTCAAGCCACTGTTAAGTCATGTTAAGTCATTCAAACCGTTGCTTTTGCCATTTCGCTCAAGCTGCAGGGATAGTTTGCAACAGTTTAGCCAGACAACATCAGACAACCATCTGAGCATGTTGTCCACAATGCGATGCCTTCCCCGTAGGCCTTGGAGCCATGGGACGCGTAGTGTGTCCATGGTGGCTCGGCACTTTGCAAAGCGCAAGTCGCTGTATCCCTTCATGGCCAAAGCTGCCACCGTCTTTGATTTCGGCCTCTCTGCAGCTGAAGAAGAGCGAGCTGCTGAGCTACACACGACCTGTCGGGTATACGATGGGTTGATGGAGTGCTCATGGTATCCAGGGCTTGTTGAAAACCTGTTGGCGGGTGGTCCACAGGTTGGTGGTAGTCTTTCTCTTGGCAACGCTGGTTTGGAGCGATTCCTGGGTGAAAAGGAACACATGGAAACGGAACCAGCGAAGTGGTGGACTTATGAAACACTCGTGCGAGACCTTGCATATGTGCGTGCAGCGTGTCATGAAAGTGCTGGCTGGCAAGGTCCGTTTCTGCACCTCAGCTGCAGAACTGGAGGCCGCCTACTCGGCTGGTGCCGTGGCTTTGACTGCTGACGTACAGAATTCCAATTTCATCGGTCCCGACTTCGACCGTTTGGAGACGGCGTACTGGTTGGGATTGCGACGAGTTCAAGTCACGTACAATGATGCGAATGCCGCTGGCCATGGCTGCATGGAAGACTTCGATGGCGGCCTGACAAAGTGGGGCCAAAGGTTAGTAGGTGCCATGAACGATCTGGGGATGATTGTTGATACTGGGCATTGCAAGCCACAAACGGTCATCGATGCCGCCAAAGCCTCCAGGAAACCCATGACCTGTTCGCATGCTGGTTTGTCATCCATTTGTCCGGCAAATCCCCGCACACAGACAGATGAAGCCATCAAAGCTGTGGCGAAAACAGGTGGTGTCTTCGGGTTGGTAGCCGCCCCTTCGGCTGTGAACAATACCGATTGGTGCACAGTGGCTGATTTAGTAAACAACATCGATGCCGCAGTGAAGGTCGTGGGTGAAGACCATGTGGGTTTCGGCTCGGATTTTGTCATGTCAGCTTCACTGGAAGAGATTCTAAGAGCTCCAGAGTGGAGTGCAGATAGGGCTGCAGCGGTCAACACCAGTGGTGCAGTGTGGCCCTTCTCTGATGGCCACTCGGGCTTTGAGAACAATGGCGGCTACCGAAATTTGACCAGGGGTTTGGTGGCCAAGGGCTACTCGGATGAAACCATTCGGAAGATCATGGGCGGCAACTTCCTACGCGTTTTCAAAGAGGTCGTCGGCTGATGACGGGGGCTCTAAGTTCTACCAGTGGAACCAAGAACCTATGAAATCGTAGGGTCTGAGAGAAAACCCGGGGTTTTGCATCAAAACCCGGGGTTTTGAAAAGCCATGTGTTTCATCATGTTTGAATTTCCATGATCTGTCATGATCTTTCCCGTTTTGTGATCATTCTGTTTGAAATCCTGTCTGAATGTTTGAAAATCTTTGAGAAATTCAAAATCATGCCATATGATGCGTTGCACCCTGGCCAAATGCTCCACACTTTTTCTTCATCCTCGTAAATATCCCTATACGAGTAGACACATGTTTTGGCGCCATACTCACTACAATCCAACGACAGTCCGTTCCAGTCCAACAAGGCTGCGAATTTGAACCACCGTCAAACTTACAGAAAACATGGTGCCTGGAGATGATTTATTAATTTTCCGCGGTACGCCATGTAAATTTGAAGGCTGTATCCATTTTTCCCATCTAATTTTCGATGCCGGTTTGGCATCTTCTCGCAAAACAGCAATCGGACCTAAAAATCCGCTACTGTTGGCCTTCAGCCCGGGGCCCAAAAAACCCATATTTTTTCTACGGGTTTGTACGGGTTAATTACGGGTTTTGTACGGGTTAAATACGGGTTTTTAAAACCCGGGGTTTTTAGGAAAATCAAAAAATACGGGTTTTGTACGGGTTAAATACGGGATAAGTACGGGAAAATACGGGTTTTTCATGGTTTTTCCAAAAAACCCTTAATTTTCAGCCAAAATCTTGAAAATCACAAAAAAACATCATATAGTCCGGAAAAAAAAAACAAAAACCACCTGTTTGTTCGTAATTGGATTCATTTTCCAGGTCCAGATTTTGGCTGATTTTTTTTCATGTTTGGAATCATCCATGAATTAAAAAGCCGAATTCAAATTTCTTCTGACCCAAACCAATGAAAATTGTTGTATTTATAAGTTTTCACCATCCGTTGGGCTCAGGCATCCAGGTTCTTAGGAATCAGCGGCTTCCAATGTGCAGGCTCGCTAGGTCATAAGCAAAGTGAAAGTATAAAATATAAAATCAGGAATTTACATAGTACATCCTTGATCGTGGATGCTCCTGTTGGCGACCTGAAGCAAGGCAGGCTGTCCAAGGAAGGGTTTGGCTAAGTATGATTATATTGATATATTTAGAAACATGATCAGTTTCCCCAAAAAGCCCTTTAGTATACATATATATACAAAACCCGGGGTTTTTGGAAGAAAACCCAAATTTTTATGAAATTTGGGAAAAACCCGGGGATTCGATGAAAAACCTACAAAATGTTAGGTTTCAGGCTCGCTAGGTATATATGATATGGGTTTGTCTCAAGATGCGGGATACCCCGAAACTATCCGGAACTGCCACCTCTGGCCACGGAAAACTCATACAAAAGTAGAATATAGTAGAATAATCGTTGATAGTTCAATGCATAATTGAACTATATCAACTAGTTTTGGGGCAACGTATGTCCAGACAAACCTGTAATTACTTACAATATCGTTTCTTCATATTCATATTATGTCATGTACAGGCCTTAGGCAAGAGTGGCAACAGCCCACACATGAAACGGAGCCGACAGAGCCGACATGGAGAAGCAATATGATTCAAAAGAGACGACAGAAGGTTTGCAATTTTTATGCGCACATCATGCCCAGAATGCAAGTGTACATGCAAGTGTAATCAAGTGGATATGGTAAAACTAACCGAACGAAAAGACCAATGATGTCCACAAGCCCAGCATGACATTTGTGCAGCGCAGGTGCAGAACGTCCATATGACTGGCTGATGCTGCGTCACTTTGAAAATGAGTCACGCTCAGCTGCGTTCCTGGATAGACTTGTCTACTATACAATCATGTTGAATCATGTTGAATCATGTTGTCAGGGAATGATTCGCAGAGGTTCTAATTTGGCCTGTTCTTCAACTTTCAAAACGCGTAGATTTTGCAATTCTCGTGCTCAAATCTTCTCAGAACAGTAAACTGTGATGAAAACTGTGATGAACTGAGTGCCCTTCTTAAACGCTCATAGCATCACCAGGTACGTCGCGGCATCCCACCCAGTCGCATTTTTCTGGTTGGATACTCCCAAGGCCACGGCTTGTGAAGGGTTGGGAAGCATCCATTTATCAATTGTAAAACCAGGAAGTGAGCGCCGAAGCCTGTATGTAATTATATATTAAAATATAATAAGATATATTAAATATATAATTATAATTAGAATATATTATCATAATGTACAGTCGAATCTTCATTAATCTTCAAACTGCTCTTTTTCAGAGCAGAAGATCCCACAATGATGGAAACTTGGCCCAAAAGCCTGGTATCTCAACATGTTTTGTTCTCGAAATTGACGAAGTCCCAATGGTCCCAATTGACTGTGTCAAATGAGCTTAGCAGATGCAGATGTAAAGTAGTGCATACTGATCATCTTGTTGTAGAAACATGGTCCCCCCAGGGGCCCCAGCTGTTCAAACATGTTCAAACCAACTGGGACTGGCTGGCTGTTCTGGAAGTTCATATTGAAGGTATTGAGCAGTCCCGAAATACGACTAACTGAGTTTATGCAAAAGTTATTTCATATCCCGATTGTTGTTGACAATCCTCCCAGAGTACTGTAGCTACTGAACCCCCCAACCCAATTTATGCTGCTTGTATCATAGTTATCATAGATTGACTCCCCAAAATCAAAGGATTGGTTTAAGATGGATAAAGGAAATTTTGCAAGAAACCATAAGACATGGGAAAACCATGGAAAACCCTGGTTTATTGTACAGTAAATGTTCCCTTAAACTAATCCATTGCGTTAGGCGGAGGTTTGGCTTTGGCAGCGGCACTTCGTGCGCCGCGGACCCTGGGGGGAGTCCGGCGCTTGGTGCGGTGAGGAAAATCACTGGGAAGATATGGATGATGATGTTGGGGTATCTTTATTTTCAGAGAAACCCTGATCTCGATGTTTATAATAGAGATACCTGGTTTTACCAATGAAACCCCAATGTTGATAAACCAATGTTGATGATGATGTTTATGAGTTTTACATAGTTTTACCAAAGAAACCTGGCATTGAGATTGCAGCCAGTAGCATGAGTGCTTTGCAAGTGAGGTCTTGATGTTGAGCTCTTGGGTATTCTGGCTGCATTGAGATCTCTTGAACGGATGGCCGTTGCATTTTCGTGGGACGCTTGGGGAAGCTTTGCCGACATGGCTTCTCTTGATACCATTCCAGGGAAGCACCAGTGGATGATGATTCGATGATTCATCAGTGGATTTGGGGTGTAATTATATCTACATGTACCTTTATTGTATCATCCTTTATATCTTTGTGAACATGGGAAATATGATAATTACCAACTATAGATTTTCTTTTGTTGTTCTTACCACATATTACCACATATTATGGAGGTTTCCTAAGTCATCGGGGTACCGCCAAATCATCCAAGTCGGCCTGAGGTGGCGGAACCGCTACCTCTGGAGTTCCAGGAGTTGTTTCCGAAAGCTGGGGAAAGATGGGTTTTTTTTCGGAATGGTTGATGGTATTTGATGATTATTTATTATTAAATATTATTAATGATTCTGAATCATGGTGAATATTACCTCTTAGATGCAATATCATTGAGTTGTTAAAGGTTATGGCCATTGATGATCCGGCAGTTGATTGAATAAAGTTAGGACACCCAAAAAAGATGAACACCTATGAACAATTGGTATACATTTTATGCTAAGCAATGACCTACCACAAGCGGAAAAGGCACACAGCCGACAGTCCAGCGGGATATTGGCCCTACCAAAGCTTTGACAGGACGTACCAGTGCATATCTTTCATGGGGCGGAAGACCCTGTCGTCGTGTTCTCAGTGCTTGATATGTGATGTTGCTGATTTGCTGGAAGTATCTGGAAGTCAAGGACATGAAATTGATTGAAATTGCTACTTTGCGAATAGTCCGATTGTGAACCCGCCCAGTGGGATCCTCACTACTCCTGCAATTTTGATACGTGCAAAGCCATTGCATTTCTGAAGGCAGCTGGAAGTTCCGACAAACAATTGGGTTGATCCAAAAACAGGGGATCCCATCCCCCAGCTTCATGCTTATTGTTCAGCTTTGGAAACATGATGATCATGGCCATGATACACCATCAAATTTGGGTCGGTTTCACATCATTTTCGCACCATTTCCATGGGTTTTCCCATTTTTGTCTATGGGTTTCCCCTGAATTTCCAATAGTTTTTCTTGTCCATGACACTTTTCCAAGAAAAGGTGCCTCTCAGCACAGCCCAGCTGTGCCGACAACGCTTGGAAGCGGTGGGACTCAGGCGGATTGGTTGTGTTTTTATGGGTTGCTTTTTTATGGGGGATCCCCCAAAATGGATGGTTTATAATGGAAATCAACATGAATGATTTAGGGGTACCACCATTTTAGGAAACCCTCATATTGAAGGGATTGAACATCCATAAATATCCATAAATCCAGATGGTAGAAATGTGTGTGTTTTTGTTTTATTCCCTGATGATGTCCAGTTGCATTGATGACAGGAGGTTGAAATATTGACGTGTTTGGGATTAGTTTGGATGTATGATGACATATGAGGTCTATGGAAGTGATGATTTTGGGTAATTATATCATCAATATTCTTCTGGATTCAACTGGTATATCATGGATAATAAGTGGCTTGTGGTTGACTAATTTTGGCTTGAACAATGGGATGAAACCACCGAGAATGCGACTGGTTTTTGTCATCAACATGACCAGCTTGTGATTTGAAACATGTCTTGCTTTCAATATGACGACTTTCCTGGTTCGATGACTGTCCGCTTCATTTGACTGAGAGGATTGACTCGGATGGGTCTTTCATTTATTTTCAATTGCCAAAACGTAGCACTTTTCGTATGGTCACAACTGGCCCGGCTCCGTCGGATCAAGGGGATCCCGAAGGGGATCCCTTCGGCACGGAGGACCAGTTTCCATGCCTACCCGGGCATGTCGCACGGAGTGTGTGATGAAGAGGCAGGAAAGTCCACATTGTCACCGCCAAACAGACAGATGGTGAGGGATGGCATTTTTCAGCAGCTCAAGAATCAACAAGCTTTGCATGAAATATGTATGCGAATTCAGAACGCAGATATTGCCAACTACTTGGACGAGTTTGAACAGATGCAACCTTTTTTAGCTGCTGCAGTGCGGCCCTTGTGGTAATTGGGGGGTGTCCTGAGCATGGCCTCCGAAGATGCTTGAAATGATCCATGGCCAGCATGTGACGTAGACGACGAAGCATTGAAGATATTGAAGCATCAACAAGAGAAGAATCACCGTAACAAAGCTATGAACAGACCAAAAAGCATATGCAGTAGCATAAGCTGCAAAAAAGAAGCGACAACCAATGGGTTAGGGGATCACTTAGAGCACCGGAAAGCGGATCACTTAGAGCACCAGATCAATTAGAGCACCATGGGATCACTTAGAGCACAAAAAAGTGGATCACTTAGAGCACCAGAGAATGAGACCTTTACATGGGAACCTGGGACATGGGGTGGGTTTAACGGACACGTGGGTGGCTGGGACTGGGACATGGAGTGGGTTTAGAGGACAAGCATGGTGGATCAGAATCAGAGAATCCAGACCTTCAGGGCTTAACTTCGGGACACGGGACTGGGACACGGGTTCGGTTACTACTGGTTGATTTCGGGCCGGAAGGCGGATCGCCTGGAATGTGTACCTGCGTGCAATTTATCAATGTCACTACGTGCGTGCTGCAGTGCTTCAGCGCGTAGGCACGTATGAATGTGTCCATTTATGTGTCTATGTCTCTGTGTCTATACGTATTATGTAGCTATAGTGCCATGTATCTCTTATGTGTCTGTGCGTGTCACTTTTCGGCGTTCCAAGCGATCCACTTTCCAGCGCTCAAAGCGAACCCCCGACCCAACCAATGACCAAAAGTCGGGATCAACTGCCGAAACAGGTGCATTAGCACGAGGACGAAGGCACCCTCAAAAATATTGATCGCTGAATAGCAAAAATGACCCCCAATTGGATATGATACTACAGGAATATTATACAGAAATATGCAGAATATGTCATGTCCAATTGATTTTTGTATATTTTTGTTATCCAATGACCCAAGGGATTATTCAATACTACGATCATTAGATTATATATGATATCATATCATATATAATTATATATAGTAACGGATTACAGTAGTATCTATGAGTACCTTAGTAGTCAATGGTCGAACCAACCGCAAAAATCACCCTGTGTTGAATGTTGGTTCACAGCTCAGGTGGCCCAGCTGGCACAAACCTTCTATGAAGCTTTGAGAACATAGCTTTGGAAAGAAAAAATGAGAGCCGCTAATATCCAATAATTACTAACTAATAGTGTTTTTGTCTGAATTACAGACACATCCTGGGAGTTGTTCCTAATTTTATGATTTCCTTGATTTCCAATAATAGATGCCTGGAATGGGCAAACATAACCCATAGGATCCATGTCTGCTATATATGGTAACATTTACCATCAATATACCCCAAATGTTAGCATATATACCATACATGGATCCTATGGGTAATAGATACTAGGCTTGTCTTTTTCCCCTGGGCCATTAAAAATATCATACATTTCCTATCGTTTCCTTTTTTTTAAGGGGTCATACTAAATGGTCTGTCAGGGACTATTATCATCCATGGGGTTGCCAATCATCCAACCAGTATAGTCAGGATGGAATAGGGGTGATTTTCCATTGCCTCATTTGTTCACAATTTCACCTGAGGGAGAGAAAGAGAGAGAGAGAGAGAGAGAGAAAGAGAGAGAGAGAGAGCAGAAAAAAGTTGCAGATGCAGTTCATTTTGTATGTTCTTCTTATGATTCGAGACGATGAAGCAGACTAATGTCTGTTCTCATGGCGGTGCTTTTCTTTGTGTCACCAGAGTGACTATCAATACTCACTGTGTATTTGTGCTGCATCGAACGCTGCGGTTTTGGATCTTGCAGACTGAAACACGAGAGAACATCATAATTAGTCCCTGCATCTGTACCCTTTTTATCGGTTCTTATTCTCGATGATTCACGCCCAGAAACCTTCCATCTATTTGACTGTGCTGATCAATTAGGAGTTCTACTGAGAGTAAAGTAGAAAGAACAGATAAGTTTTTTGTCTAGTACTGTACCAGAACAATCCAGAACAATCCAGAACAAAGTATAGCACACTAGGCTAGGGATTAATACTGATGGTTAATAGTGGTATGGCCCTGTGTTAATGTTAATAGTATAGCACACTATAGTATGGCCCTGTGGGAAGCTTCCTGTCTTTTTGCTGTTTCGACTGTTTCAGTCGCTGCATGGCCGCTACGCCTAGCACGCGGGTGTTTGTGAGCCAGCTGCCTGCAGCCTTGGCAGAAAACTCGCCAAGGCCTTGGTCCTTTGATCATTGGGACACGGGACAAGGCCTGGGTTGTTGGTGAACATGAAATGTGTAGTACTGCATGATGATTGGAGTAGTGCACATAAGATATCATAAGATTGCCAATTCCAATTTGTTCAGAGTTTGTTTGAACACTCCAACTTAGTGGATTATAGTGGATTTGGGCAGGTTACATTATATCGGATCCTGACACTTGAGAATTGGATATGTTTCTTGGATATGTTTCTTTGGAAATCTGAAGCAAGTGCCCTTGGAACACTTTGCCAAATCAGATTGCCTAAGGTGCGATGTACTGCGATTTCATACATTCCCAGACAATGGCCATTGGAAGACCAACCGAATCATCCGAAGACCAAGGCCCCTTTTGCAGAGCATTTTCGCCAATTTTGGAGATGTGGAGGATGTTTGGGCAGCGCTTCTCAGTTCATGAGCGTATGAGGGCAATTGCCCGCAATCAAATTGATTTGTGAAGTTTGAGACTTCTACCCGTGGACTCTATATAGTCATGCAAGATTCTTCAGTGTTTCCAGACTCACTGGCAGTAGAGAAAACAAGATTGATTTGTCCAGAAGATCTATTTCGGAAACTGGCAGGGAATTTGCATGGGATTTGCAAAGTTTGGGTTTTGCCCACACAGAAATTTCAATGTGTCGATTTCTCCGAATGAGCCAATGGCCTCAAGTTCTGCTTGAAGGCATTCATGTGCCTATCACTAAGGCTCGCGTGGTGAACCGCACACAGAACGTCCACGAAAGTTGGGGATTCGTTCGCTTCAAGCTTGCAGAAGGCACCAGTTCAACGAATTCATGTATCCAGATGTTTCCCACAATGGGGGTACCATTTTAGTTGGGTTTTCTGTTATCCAATGTATCCATGCTACGGTACCTTCGCGCAGTGGCCAGAAAATAGCCTTTCGATGCCTTTTGTGCTGGGATGTTTGCTCTGTTTGTGTCAGTGGTTGTCAACAAGGGCACTAGTAGAAGGAGGCTACCACCACGATTGTTTCCTTGTCAAGCAGGACTGGTACCGACATACATGAGACCACACGTCTAACATGTGAAGGTGTATGCGTGTATATAATTATAATTATATAATAAATATATCTATATGCATGTATACGGTATGTATATATATATATATTTATTATAAGTATATGATTATTGAAGATTCAACTCATCGTTTGCAACCTGAGCTTCACCAGTTCCATGGTCAGGCGCCAAAGCGGCCGCTTCCTTCGGCGACTGGCAAAGTCTGGTGGACACAGCAGGCAGGGCGGTAGGACGTTTCATGGCGAAAGCAATGGATTATGGGGTACCCCCAAGTTTAAGAAACATTCATCTAATATTATTTGTTTTAATGAGACTACTCCTCGAAAATCGGTGCTTCAATACATTTCAATACAAAACAAGATCAATTTTGCTGGCCTCTTGGTGGTTCTGTTCGTTCCAGTTGCTGCTGGACTTGGCATCTTGTCCATTTTAATTTTATGAGGGATGGGCCATCATTTTATGACTTGTGTTCAATTGGGAAAGGGAAAATTATGATCAACCAGCCACAGAAATTGCAGTTTCAGCAAGTGTGAGTACGTACACAACTTGATGATCCACCATGGGATTGTGGCTGCCTCATTTTCAGACAAAGCCATGTCATGGGAAGAGTTTGTTGATCGTTTTCATCTTGACTTGCTTTAAAGCTGTGATCTCTACTGCAATGAGGTCATGCACATTGTGCAGATCATCTCTGGAAGTGATGTGAGTTGGTTCTAGAAAATCTACCGGTGCCCAAAAATGATCCCAAATGGCTATTCTTTTACAGTATATGAAACATGATCAATGATTATCAACCATGCAATTCGGGGGTAGCCATGGGTAGCCCA
>CAMXCT020006604.1:87500-225000 GCA_947184155.2 Cladocopium goreaui
GACAATGGCCGAACTGTGCAGTGCCGAAACCAAGCAAACTTCCTATGTCTATTTCCGTCTATGCTTGTTTAACTACTCACAGTTGCATGACTGTAAATGTCACTAATTAATACTAATTACACATCATAAGGTCAAACAGATCCAGTAATTACATCATTAATTATCATAAATATAGATGACCTATCATCATTAGTTTGATTACCAATCAACAAATCCAGGTCATATTGTGTTTCTTTCAACGTCGCAGGTATGCTGAGAGACATGGCTACGATTTTCAGTGCGATGTCCTGCCTGGCCATGAGATGTTGGATGCCATTGCTCCCCGTGATGCACACACTTGGTACAAGGCTGATCACCCGGTGTCCCATGGTCAAAGAAAAATATATTGGCATATCTATGGTGCATTTCCATGACTTGATTAGACACGTTCACTGGCCGCGGTTGGAAATACAACGAAATACATATGTCATATGTCTGACTTGAGTGTAAATGTCTGTGACCAACTGCAAGAATCGCTTTGCAAACCTTAGACGAAGACTTGCCTAACCCCGAACAACTCATTAATTACTCAACCTCGAACAGGTTATAGCTTAACCTTGAACAACTGTCTTTCCTAACCTTGACTTGAGTTCGTCTGGTGCTGCTTTTGGCTGGAAGCAAATCCCCACGAAGCGCATGTACTTTCAATTTTTGTTACACCCCAGACAATTAGCAAATGTTTTTTTAGTAACTGGCAGCTGTACTTTGATTTGTTCCTACTTGTACTTGTTCCTACTTGTACTGGCTCTTCCAAATTAAGACTTGGTTCCATGGCGTGCAACCTCCAAGCAGCGGTTCTGGCTCCATGCCGCGTGACAGTGCCGCGTGACAGCTGCAGTCAGCAAGGGCTTTTGCTGCGGCATTCTGGAGGGAGCCCTTGCATTCGCTTATGGTCTTAGTCCGGAGAATTTCAGGCAGATTTCAGGCGCAGTATATGAGACCGAAAATCCGTCATGAGACCGGCCAAATTCCGTCATGAGACCTAATTACCGGCCAAATTCCGTCATGAGACCAAATTTCCGTCCGGAGACAGAACTTCCACCATGAGACAGAATTTCCGTCATGAGACCGGCCAAATTCCGTCATGAGACCGCCCGAATACAGACAGACAGACAGACAGACAGACAGACAGACAGAGAGACAGAGAGAGAGAGAGAGAAAAAAAAACAGAGCGAGAGAGAGAAAGAGAGAGAAAAACGCCCAAATTCCGTCATGAGACCGCCCAAATTCCGTCATGAGACCGCTCAAATTCCGTCATGAGACCGAAATTCTGTCATGAGACCGGCCAAATTCCGTCATGAGACCGCACGAATACAGACAGACAGATAGAGAGAGAAAGAGAGAGAAAGAGAGAGAAAGAGAGAGAAAGAGAGAGAAAGAGAGAGAAAGAGAGAGAGAGAGAAAAACGCCCAAATTTTGTCATGAGACCACCCAAATTCCGTCATGAGACCGCTCAAATTCTGTCATGAGATCCAAATTCCGTCATGAGACCGCCAAATTCCGTCATGAGACCCAAATTCCGTCATGAGACCGAAATTCCGTCATGAGACCGCTCAAATTCCGTCATGAGACCGAATTTCCGTCATGAGACCGCCCGAATACAGACAGACAGACAGACAGACAGACAGACAGAGAGAGAGAGAGAGAGAACGCCCAAATTCCGTCATGAGACCACCCAAATTCCGTCATGAGACCGCTCAAATTCCGTCATGTGACCCAAATTCCGTCATGAGACCCAAATTCCGTTATGGGACCGCCAAATTCCGTCATGAGACCGGCCAAATTCCGTCATAAGACCTAATTACTGGCCAAATTTCGTCATGAGACTAAATTTCCGTCCGGAGACAGAACTTCCACCATGAGACCGAAATTCCGTCATGAGACCGGCCAAATTCCGTTATGAGACTGCACGAATACAGACAGACAGACAGACAGAGAGAGAGAAAGAGAGAGAGAGAGAGAGAGAGAGAAAAAAACACACACGCCCAAATTCCGTCATGAGACCGCCCAAATTCCGTCATGAGACCACTCAAATTCTGTCATGAGACCCAAATTCCGTCATGAGACCGCCAAATTCCGTCATGAGACCGCTCAAATTCCGTCATGAGACCGAAATTCCATCATGAGACCAGCCAAATTCCGTCATGAGACCGCCGGAATACAGATGGTTACGGGAGGTTACAGATGTTTACGGGAGGTTACGGGAGGTTACGGATGGTTACGGGAGGTTACGCAAGGTTACAGGAGGTTACGGAGGTTACGGATGGTTACGGGAGGTTACGGGAGGTTACGTCTGAGTATGTCAAGCTACGGGGCTGGAACGGCTGGAATTTATAGGTATTTCAAGCTAGAATCTGAGTATCTCAACGGGGCTGGAACGGCTGGAATCTGAGTATCTCAAGCTAGAATCTGAGTATCTCAAGCTACGGGGCTGGAACGGCTGGAATCTGAGTATCTCAAGCTAGAATCTGAGTATCTCAAGCGACGGGGCTGGAACGGCTGGAATTTGAGTATCTCAAGCTAGAAACTGAGTATCTCAAGCTAGAATCTGAGTATCTCAAGCTACTGGGCTGGAACGGCTAGAATTTGAGTATCTCAAGCTAGAATCTGAGTATCTCAAGCTACGGAGCTGGAACGGCTGGAATTTAAAATTTAGATAATTACACACATATTTTACGGTTATGGCGGTATGTGTTATGCAGGTGGATTCAGTGCCTAGTTCGGACCCACAGATCTCGCTGCAACGGTTGCGGGACCACTTTATAGACATTGCCCAGGCAATGTCTCAGAAGCTATACGCAACTCGCAGGTGGACAGAAATATGGCGATGTCAGTTCCAAACCCGAAACCTCTTGGTTTGTTATTTCAAACATGAGATTCACCTGGGATATTTCGGGATAATGATGACCTATGATCACTTTCGTTTCGATGGGAGCAAATTTGGTGTGATAAGAAGGATACCTCCATTTTGCTACAGGATCGGAGGAAATGACTTTGGAGGAGTCAAAACACTAATTAAACTGTCAGAGCTGCATATGACATGTATCCCCAATACATCCCAATACGTTAATATACCTCAATATTGTAAGACAGAAACCCGCTTCCAGTATCTTTTGATTTGGTTTGGCCAAAGCTACTACCAAGCTATTTGCCAAGATGATCACCCAAGCAAAGTTCAACCAACACAGCAGGCACGGTGTCTACCCTGGCAACCGTGGTGACTACGACCACGGCAGCTGCCACGAGCACCGTGGTCCCTCCGGCGCCAGCCACGTTAAATACGACAAGCCTGGACATGGTTTGGAACCCCAGGCTGTTGTGAAGCTTTACCCAGAGGGTCTCCAACTTTTGGATGACATGTAACAGCTTGTACTTCATATATCTTCATATTGTGGGGTGTCAGGCCTGGTCCAAGAAATCAACCAAGCGCAAGGCAACGGCAACTCATTTTGGTTCAAAATCAGCCTAGCAAAGACATTCCAAATCTCAATACAGTTTTGGATGACACAATATGAAAGAGGGTGAAGTAGATGAAGGCGTATATAGCGGTTGGTAATTCCGTGTGTTAAATGTCGAACCACGTTGACTTTCCAGATATGCATTGATTCAAGAGGGATCGGAGGTGCATGTTTGAGCGGATGTTTGAGCATCACAACCAATTCCTGCATAGCATTTGGGTTGATATGGGTTGGATTAGACCAGAAACACATTGTACTTTGCACAGAGACACTTCTCCTTTTGCTTATTAACCTCCATTCTCTTGTGCTTTCGATTCATGGTCTCCAGTGAAGAGTGGCGATTCACCAAACACGCCTGGATTGCCACGCTCTTCGCGGTGGTGACCGGCTATGCCGATGTGGTGAGTCTGGTCCGATACCAAGCATTTGCCAGCATTCTCACGGGGAACGCGATTTGGCTGGGAAGAGTGGCCGTAGATCCAAAGTCGAATGACCAACACACTGGCTGCTTGGTGGGATGTCTTGAATGGAACCGACTGAACGTAGTTAGATTCATTGGGGGGGATGCCAATTTAGTACCACATTACAGTATCAGTGTATTTTTCTTGGGGCACCCCCAAATTCGTTAACAAGCGTTTAGTCTCATCCGGGGTTGATCTTAAGCTTACAAGTTGGATTTCAGATGGTGCAATTAAAGACAAATTGAAGTTCGGCTCACCAATTTACCGCCCGATTCAGGTATATAATTTAATATCAACAGGAAAGAGGATTGAGTTTGCTTCAGCCAGCCAACCTAACCTAGGACTTAGATTGCCAAAGTATTAAGCAACGGGAACTGGAATGGAAGGACAGCGAGCATGCGTTTGAACGATTCATTTTAGTCGTTTCTTTCTCTCAGATACAAAAAATCGGATATACCCATCCTGGATTCCCAGATTCGCTCTCCAGATTTAGGGCCGGGGTGTGGAATTTGGGAACTTACAGCCCAGGGGCCCAGCTGATTCGATGCAGGCCTTTGTTGATGAAATGTCCGACACTGGATCTTTTTGTTGCGGAAACTTATCAATCTCTTGATTTCCCAAACATGACTTATAGGCACAGGAAATTTAAATCTACATGTTCAAACATAAGCTTGACCTGATATAGTAATAGTATGTAATAGTAAGATGTATTATAATATATTATGTCTTATGTCATATTATATAATATAGTATTATATATAGTATATACTATACATAATATACTATATTATGATATATTAATGTAATATAATGTAATTATAGTATAAAAATAGCCATCTATCAGCTGCACCAAGGTTGGTACTACGTGGCCATTTGCGCCTCCTTCTCCCTGGGTTCCTTCCTCCACCGTATCTGCGAGTTGCGCTGGCCCAACCGTGGCGGGAGCATTGCAGCCGTTCCGCTGGCGCTGTTGATGCTGCTCACGGAAATGGTCTACATGTTGACGGAGCGTCATTTGGAGATCAGTGGGACAGCATGATGATCCGTTGAATAGGACTAGGATCTATTTGCCAAGATGGATGGTGGTTTCATTCTGGTGAATATCTGTAAATCATGATGATTTAGGTAGAGGGTTTAATATGGTTGGATACCAAATAAGACACAAACTTTGTGAATTGTTGTTTTTTTGTTGGATCGTGTTTTTATTGGGGTTGAGATGTCCTGGCAAGACATTGTCGGGTCATACTCCTGCCCTACATCTCCATGGGTTTTTCCCTGCTATCAGCTATCGGATAGCAGTACAATCAACTGATTGGTTTCTGAAGAGTTGATTCACATCGGCCCATTTTCAATCTCCTCGAGTCAAAGGTAAAAGGGGCACCAGATATGACCTGAAACTTGAGGCAGTTTCCACGAGAGCTACCTGCGCTGGACTGTGGTGCTTGTGGCGCCCCTCTTTGGCATCGTTGCTGCTGCGTGCAGCAACGGGCGCATGGGCACCCATACCACCATGGTCACGGGCCACATCTTGACGCTCACACAGATCGCAGGCAATCTGGTGATGGCCAGGCGCGGGTCCCCCTCCAATGCTTGGGGCAAGGCCGAGCTGTTGGCAGGGAGAAGAGTCAGAGTTCAGTAGCTCTGTTTCCTACACCATCCTATGCAAGACAGGTACCAATTGCGTTGATTTTTCTATGCGCCAGGTTGGGCTATGACCCCATGAAGCTCAATGTGGACAAAAGGCAGGCGAAGTGATGAAAGATGCGAATTTACTACAACTTGCTGGGAAAATTGGGCAGTTTTCTCAAGATCATAGGCAGCCCAAATGCAGGGCTACCACAAGGGGGCAAACAGCTGTTGCATGCCCCATGTTGGCTTCAAGTATGTCCAAATTGGGGGCGCAGGTACAGTGTTCCATTTGCTGACGAGTGTTTGTATCCCCATTCTTGCGTTGGCAGCTGCACAGGAGCTCATCACAAAACAAGTGGCGGCAAGCCGGAGTCAGAGAAGTTAGCAATTTAATTTATAGACCTCATGGTAAAATGTGTATATAAATGAGTTGATGAGTGTCATAGACTACGAATCTCTTCCCCAAAATATCTCAAAAACCCGCCAGTAAAATCCTGCTTGAGTATTGGATTTGCTACTTGGGGTCCTAAACCTAAACCTTTAGGGATGGGTCAAAAGCTATTACCATATCCGCGGGAATAAACATCCACTAACCAGCTATAACTTAGGGTGCCATCCGGGTGCCGTTTGGCTTTGGCTCATAGCCAAATGGAGGTTTCCTGAAATGGAGGTTGCCCCAGTTCTGAAAATGGATTTTAGATGATTTTAGAATTTCCCATGAAATAAACCAACCAGCTATTGGGGATTCCCATTTCAGGATACCCTCATGTGACTTGGTGGTCGCTGGGAGGAAATCCGTGATGAGCATCATGGTGATCGCGGGTACCATCGCCGGTGCTTGCCTGGGATCCTATGCTTTGGTGAAGGTGACATGGGAAAACCTGGGGAGTTGTAAAAAAAAGATCCCTAAGGTCCCTGGTTGTTGATGACTTTGTGGGGTTTTCCTATGTGATATTACCCTCTGGTAATTTAACATAGCGAACTGGAAAATCGCCATGTTTGGGCCATTTTCGATAGCTATGTTCAATTACCAGATGGCAACATATATTAGCCATGTTGGGCAGTAATCATTACGAACTGGTTAATGTGGACTGTGAATAATAGATTCGTACTAACTGGTCTAATGGGGCGATGAAGATATCTAAGATGGAACTGCAGATCAATGACAAAGTGTGGGGGTAACAGGGGTACCCTATGGTAATTTAACATAGCTATTGAAAATGGCCATTTATAGTGGATTTACCAATTAAACATGGTGATTTTCCATAGCTATGTTAGTTGACCAGAGGGTAACCAAATTTGACGCCGGGGATAGGGCTGACAGCATTTGATTGAGTGGCACCGCAAATAACCAAGGGGCATGAGGATGAGGAAAGGTGACTGGCATGCTGGATTTGTTTGATGCTTTCAAGAATCATTTATGATATATGTGAATGTGCATAAACGAAAAGGATAAACAACAAAACCATGTACATCCATGTATAACCATGTAGAACCATGTACATCCATGTATAACCATGTATAACTATGTACTCGTACTATATAAGTATAACACTAGTATAACTGGTCCAATTGGGGGCATTCATTATCATCCAATACCTGACTGGGAGATGCCTAATTTGTAGATAGACATTCAGTATCCCCCAAACTTAATTCATCCTCCCATTACATCCAAAATATCCCATCAAAAATGACATTTTATCTCGCATTTTTTTGGGTGGAATCCCACTCCCATTTTTTGATCAACACATCCACACTACGGGAAGCATCAGAGGTGGAGGTGCACCACGTGTTGCTCTTCCCGGTGCCTCTGCTGATCTATGCCCTGCTGTGGCTACACGATCACTTGGCGAAGCCCAGATCGCTCATCAAGCGGGCGCCCGGGCGGTCTGGAGGGGGTTGGACGGCCTCCGGTGGAAGTTGGTGCTGGATTCAATGGACCTTGAACCAAGTGCAGTGAAAAATTCCCATGGGTTTTTGGTAGCATCTACCAATCCTGGGTGGATATGGTTGGATCATATTTGCTGAAGTTGGTGAACCAAACTATGGTTTATTGCGGATATGAATCGAAGTAGTGACTGGGGTGAAACTAAACCAGACACAACTGGGGGACCACAGAAGTTAGGTGGGAAAATCTCTGGAAATCTCAAGTGAGTACCTCTTACATATCGATTTTTCGAAAAAATATGGAAAGCAAAGATTGACAGGCAGTGAAAAAAAGTAAAAATACCGCAAAGTAAACCCACCATGGCATGGATGGTATGAGATTTGGGTGACTCATTGAAACACTTCCTGCTTGTCACGGCATCCAAAGCAGAGCTTCTGTCGGGCGATCTGCAAGTTTTGAGAACATTTCAGCCCAGAATCCACACCTTGACCATCTTGACATATCTTGACATCCGGTATTCCCATCTCTTGACATATCGACTGATTTGTCGAGGTGCAAAAGAAATGGCGGGAGCGGCAGCACTCGGAAGTCTCTGAAGACATCTCTGTCACCTCCCAGGATGCAGTTCCATCCATGGAATCTTCCGACGACGAAGATGAGGACTCTGTGTGATGCCGCTGACTGTGTCATTTCTCCAAATTGTAAGTCCCAGAAGCTGCTGGATCACCTCTTGTGGACATTTACATATCATCATCCACGGCTAAATATGATCTATAATTGTTATTGTCAATTTAATTGTCAGAATCTCTCTATCTGGATATAATATTCACATACGTATGTGTATATATATATATATAATATAATAATATATATAATAATAATGATAATACTAATAATAATAATATATATATATACATGTACAATTATATCTCATGATATGTATATATCACACAATTAAGACATGGTAACATGCTATCAACAACTGTATCAAGTTGGGTATTCCGCCGTAACGAGAAAAAATCACATCCACCGTGCGGCAGAGATCGAACTGTAATGGGAAAAAAACATAGCATTTTGGTGGGTATTCCCATGGGAATTTATGGCATTCCCGATTTTTTGGTAACCTGAAGATACCTGAAGTCTGTGTTGGAGAAGCGCGGAAATCCCGAAAAAGTCACTCACACCCTTGGATTCAGTTACGCACCCCTGGCACCCCCAGCCGTGTAGAGCAAAATGCTAAATCTGCGAAGTGACAGTGACACAAAGTCTGTCACCCGTCTTGTACAGATCACCTCGAATGTGATGAGAGACGTTGGCCCTTAGAATCTAAAGATCATGGTCATTCAGCCAACCCCCCAAAGCTAAGAAAAAAATAAGAATAGATAATAGATGGATGTAGATGGTTGATATTGAGCCCTTAGTGGTTGGTGGTAAGATGTGGTTGTTGGTTGAACCGTTTTTTGCCCTAATTTCAAAGGTCACCTTTGGAAGGGTTCGGTTGAATCCCCATGAAAAGATGTCTCCAGGGCCGAGACTTCACACCTGGCTGGTGCTTCCGTAGATTTTCCAAAAAGCCGATGACCCATGATCAAATCCGTTCAGCCGTATCAAACTTGCTATGTTGGATTTTCAAACCTTGGAGCCTACAACATCGAAAAAGAGTGATGCCATGAAAGTTGATAGTCGGCTCTGGTCCGGAAGGTTTTAACATACCACCATCCAGAAGAGGGAGGAGTCTGGCGCTTTGACGAAAAGATACTGTCGTGGTCAGTCTGGGGGGTGACCCCCATGAAATCCAATATTTTATCATCATATATTATATCTGGGTGGTGGTTTGGAACATGGCTTTTATTTTTCCATATAATCATCCCAACTTGACTAATATTTTCAGAGGAATTGAAACCACCAACCAGATATACTATTACCATCTATTCCCCATCGAAATGGTAAATCCCAGCCACATTTTCAGGGCACCAAATCCGAAAAAAGTTGGCTATGTATCCACATTATCGTACGATATCCTCACGAATATCCCATTAAACCAGCATTTCGAATGGTTGAATTCCGCATATCGCTCTGAAAGTGAGCCATGGCTTTTTTGGTCCAGGTCTACAGTTCAGCCTGTCACAGGATCATGCCCTTGCGCTCGTCACTTGGTTGTTGATATAGGAAAACACCTTGGGTTGTGCTGTTGAACCTAAAGCTCTTCAAGAGCCAACACATTCAACTTTGTTGAATGCGTTGTTTTTTTCAGAGTTTTAGGATGTTCTTGGGCTCACTGGTGAAGCCATGGATTGTAGTTTGATATCGATCATTTGATATAATTTATGGTTTGTAGAAAAAGAACAAGTGAAGTGTGCCAATAGTTGGCCCAAACTATGCCAGGTGTAAGGATAGTGGCACCATATCCCTTGGGGATTTTGGGACTCGCCCAGATTTGTTCTCGTCGCTTTCAAGACGGGATTGCCTTGCTGGAAGGATGTCTGACCAGTGCACGACTTAGCGGTGTCGGGATGGTTTTTTGCTGACAACAACCCCAAACGAAAGCCTGCTGAATTGTATTGGGGTTAATAACCCCATGACATTGTTATTCATTTGCTGACAATAACCCTGATCTATTCATGAATTGGAGGGCCCTGTCATGGGGCTATTGAAAATCTTGAGGGATATTTTTAGGGGATTCCGGGGATTGGAACATCGGTGCCAGCAATTTTCCACTGAACTTGGCCAAACTGGCAGAATACAACCCATTCGACCCGACCCAGAGCCCATCATCATGTTGACACAAATATTCATTATGTTGACACAACTATTCAACAAATAGTGCATGTGTGTGTGTGTGTGTCCCATTTGTGTTTTTTTTTGGAGATTCGCAATGAGAAAAAGACCATGATTCAACAAGCACTTGCTGCACTTGCTCCAGAGATCCCATCCAGAGTTGCAGTCACCAGAGATCACCAGAGATCACCAGAGTCACCAGTCACATCAAGGTACATTGAAGTGCGACAGCAAATTGCTGAATGCCTTGGGATATGCCTTCTGCCAGATGGAGGACTTGAAGAAAATTACTGAAAGGGTTGGGGGCAATGAAAGCCGACCAAGCCGCTTGATCATGGATGTTTGAAGTTCTCAACATTTTCTTGCGAACATTTGCGAACCCAAATGATTGCTTCAAATACTCGAATGGTTCGCATAGCGTTGGGGATTCAGGTCCGCTAAACGTTTTTTTCGCACCGAGACACCGATACACCGATACACCGTGCGCGCACCGATACACCGATACACCGATTGCCGCGCTCGCACCGATACACCTATACTTGGCGTTGTATAGCGGTTGCTTGGTTTCTTTTTGTGTTGTTGTTGGTGCTGTGTGGATGTTGTAGCTGTTGTTGTTGTTGTTGTTGCTGTTGCTGTTGCTGTTGTTGTAGTTGTAGTTGTAGCTATAGTTGTAGCTGTAGCTGTAGCTGTAGTAGCAGTAGTAGTAGTAGTAGTAGCAGTAGCAGTAGTAGTAGTAGTTGTTGTTGTTGCTGTTGCTGTTGCTGTTGCTGTTGCTGTTGCTGTTGTTGTTGTTGTTGTTGTGGTTGTGGTTGTTGTGGTTGTGGTTGTGGTTGTTGTTGTTGTGGTTGTGGTTGTGGTTGTTGTGGTTGTGGTTGTTGTTGTTGATGATGATGATGATGATGTTGATGTTGATGTTGATGTTGATCTCATGACAGAATTGGGCAGTCTCGGCACGCAAGTTGGGCGGTCTCATGACGGGATTTGGGCGGTCTCATGCCGGAATCTTGGCAGTCTCATGACGGAATTTGGGTGGTCTCATGACGGAATTTGGGCGCTCTGATGACGGAATCTGGGCAGTCTCATGACGGAATTTGGGTGGTCTCATGACGGAATTTGGGCGCTCATTCTGTCTCTCTCTCTCTCTCTGTCTCTCTGTCTCTCTGTCTGTCTGTCTGCCTGCCTGCCTGTCTGCCTGTCTGCCTGTCTGCCTGTCTGCCTGTCTGCCTGTCTGCCTGTCTGCCTGTCTGCCTGTCTGCCTGCCTGCCTGCTGCCTGTCTGTGTGTGTCTGTCTGTCTGTCTGCCTGCCTGCCTGCCTGCCTGCCTGCCTGCCTGCCTGCCTGCCTGCCTGCCTGTCTGTCTGTCTGTCTGTCGGTTTCTGACGGAATTGGGGCGGTCTCATGACGGACTTTCGGTCTCATGACGGATTTGAGCAGTCTCGGCACGGAAGTTGGGCGGTCTCATGACGGGATTAGGGCGGTCTCATGACGGAATTTGGGTGGTCTCATAACGGAATTTGGGTGGTCTCATGACGGAATTTGGGCGGTCTCATGACGGAATCTGGGCGCTCATTCTGTCTCTCTCTCTCTCTCTCTTTCTCTCTCTCTCTCTTTCTTTGTCTCTGTCTCTCTCTTTCTCTGTCTCTCTCTTTCTCTGTCTCTCTCTTTCTCTGTCTCTCTCTTTCTCTGTCTCTCTCTTTCTCTGTCTCTCTCTTTCTCTGTCTCTCTCTTTCTCTGTCTCTCTCTTTCTCTGTCTCTCTCTTTCTCTGTCTCTCTTTTTCTCTGTCTGTCTCTGCCTGTCTGTCTGCCTTCCTGCCTGCCTGCCTGCCTGTCTGTCTGTCTGTCTGCCTGTCGGTTTCTGACGGAATTGGGGCGGTCTCATGACGGACTTTCGGTCTCATGACGGACTTTCGGTCTCATGACGGAATTGGGGAGTCTCGGCACGGAAGTTGGGCGGTCTCATGACGGGATTTGGGCGGTCTCATGACGGAATTTGGGCGGGCTCATGACGGGATTTCGGCGGTCTCATGACGGAATTTGGGTGGTCTCATAACGGAATTTGTGCGGTCTCATGACTGAATCTGGGCAATCTCATGATGGAATTTGGGCGCTCATTCTGTCTCTCTTTCTCTCTCTCTTTGTCTCTCTCTTTCTCTCTCTCTCTCTCTGCCTGTCTGTCTGTCTGCCTGCCTGCCTGCTTGCCTGCCTGCCTGCCTGGCTGGCTGTCTGTCTGTCTGTCTGTGTCTGTCTGCCTGTCGGTCGGTTTCTGACGGAATTGGGGCGGTCTCATGACGGACTTTCGGTCTCATGACGCAATTGGGGAGTCTTGGTCTTGGCATGGAAGTTCGGCGGTCTCATGACGGGATTTGGGCAGTCTTGGCACGGAAGTTGGGCGGTCTCTGTGACGGCTGGAATTTGATATTGTTTAACCATAATTCACATGATAATTTACTTTTGTGAACACTGGCATGTATTGTGTTGTATATTTGTCTATCTGTCTTATCCCCCAATAGGTCTCTCTGATGTGCATGTCGTGCCGCTACACTCTGGCAGGTCTGTCTCCGATCTGGGAGCCCACGCCGACTCACGCACCAGAGAAAAAACTGACTGTTGGTTGTGCACTGGGATTGTTCGTGGTTGTTCATGGTTACAGATGCACTGCTGGTTCGGGGTTAAGTATAACGCTGTGCGGGGTTAAGAATTTGGAATTGGTACGGGGTTAGGCGCGTGCCCCTAGCCTCCAGCTGTTTGAATCTGCGCAAGAAAGCAGAGATTTTGGAATCTTATTCTTCAGATTTGAGAAACATCAGGATGAATACCTGCTCATATTTTAGAACTGAATGATTTTTTTGTCCCTTCCCCAAACATCACAGCATCATCAACTGGCAGGTGCTGATGCTTCGTCGAGCCCTTGCCGGAAAGCATGGTATCGTTGTGTGGATCGATGCAGATGCTCTGGTCGTAGACGAAGAGAAGCCATTGGAATTCTTCCTTTGCCAGGCAGTATCATCTTCCAAGCCGAGCTTGTCATGGTGCCAGACTTGGCGGTTTCCACATCACTTTCCTTGATCTTGTCATATCTTGTCTCATCTTGCTCACGAATTAACACTAATGTAAGGATATGTACGGTATATATGCCTAAGATATCCTAAGATGCTGGGTTTTTCTCCGGGGAATGTTGCAACAGGCTACAGTAGCCCATTGCACCCAGTCCTGGGGGGATGGTCAGTCGAAAGGGGGCCCATTGTTCCAAGATTCCCATGGCATGACCATAAACAATATGTAAGTCCCTATGGGCCTATGGGTCATGGTAAAAACATATATAAACCATAATGGATGGTACAAACATGTACAAACCATAAAGCATCCATCTATGGCATACCATTTTTTTCATGATTTGGAACGGGGCCATCTCCCCCCAAACTCCAAGCGCACTGCACGACAGGCGGAAGGCCGAGACCTGATGATCCAAGAGGATCTCTCCGCAGAGTGTCGCTTGAACTGTGGCGTGATGATCTTTCGCAGGCACAGCGGGAGGTCAGCGGCAGGTCTTCGACACATTTTGATGGGGCATCTTGGAAAGGTATCGTCTTGACTAGACAAATGGCAAACAGATGGTAGACTTATAGCGGAAGAAGATCGAGAATGAACGTTTCTGTACATTTTGGCTATGTAAATGGAATATCTAAAACTTGGACGCCAAAATCCAGTGGTTTATCATATTTTTCTCTTTCAAATAGCAATTTTTAGGCACTGTAGTGCTGTATTCCCTATGTTCAAACAAACCGAAATTAGTATCTAGGATCTTCTGCAAAGTCATTGTGAGAGCTGGCAATGCAGGACATTTTGGTGCCAGACCCTTTTGAGACTGCTTTGGGAGGGAAATCTTTCGCGACGGCATCATTGCAAGGCTTACTATGACACTTGGATGCAGATAAGAGATACATATCATATCATATAATATCATTTAAATTATGCAGATAATTTTATAATGGACCACATACTAGACTTATTGTCGTTATTACTAATTACTACAGATACTATTATGATATAACATGATATAACCTATATTTCATCATGACATACATAATATGTAAATATAATTATATATATATATATACATATCAAGCGATGTCAACCCCGAACACCATGGGAGCAACTTTGCTGGACGCTCCTATCCAATGATGATACGTGTGAAACTGGACAACATCTGAAAGATGAAGCCAGCAAGGAACCTAGGCCTCTGTGAGTTGGTTTGCTATAGAGGAAATATTGGAAATGTAGTGTTTCAAGTGACCAGCTTCAGCATAGTGCACAACTTGAGTCACTGGACATGATAATGACACACCTTGTGGATCATTGTGGTAAATTGTTGGCTGCTGGGGTGATTGCTTTATCATCCAGGGATGTCAGGCTGCTGAGAGGTTCACTGCTCGTACTGTACTGTAATTCCAACCCGAAGCAGTGTTGTACCCTCTGGTAGTTACTTTAACAGTTTAACAAACCTTTGTCCTATGGGAAATCACCTTGTTTAATGAGATGTTTTTCTGTAAATGGGACCGATAATTAGCTATGTTAAACTTGCCACAAGGCATTCTTTCTGCAGCTACAAAGTGATGGCTGTAATGCCTAGTTGGTATCCCTGCACATCTCTGCGCATCTCTGCACAACATCCAAGTTAAATGAAGATTTGGAAAAAAAAACATCTGCCAGATACTCAAACTGTGTGTCATGTGATCCTCACCTGAGCAGTGATCCAAATCTTGTTGATCAGTTATTGGAGGTTCTTGACTATTCAGACTATTCATCTACCTAGTTTATTGATGTTTATTAGTATGTTGGCCCCAAGTCCTCCCTGTATGGTTTATTGACGTTTATTGGGGATTCTGACGCACATGATTATAGGAACTGCCATGAGCCCACAATAAAAGATGATAAAAGAGCTCACCCAGCAATGGTGCAGGAACAGTCCGCGTTGGTGCGTCTTTTGGTGGAGGCAGGCGAGCTTGAGCCAAGGCCCAGCATCCGATGGGATCAGCAGAAAGTCAGGGGGGACTGATATGGACTGATGGGATTGTTATTTAACAGGAAATATGACTTAAATGGGGATAGTTATAGTACCAACAATCCAGTTTGATGATCCATTGAATCAACTGCATCACAGGGGGGTTTCTAGCATGGCAGACGGGAAGTTGCCGGACGTCCCACGGGTTAGCCAAAAAATGGGAAGTATACATTGCATGTATACCCCGAATCCACTTAATGATCATATACGATCAAATTCCTAATAAAGCTATTACAGTACTATATCATATTCCATTATTAAAGTATATCACTTAATAGCTTTGACATATAGGGATCATATTCCTAATGAACAATTTCAAAGCTGTTTGATATTTTGGAGTGAATGACCACTTTCCCGAAAAAAAAACACATATCCCCATGGCCCATTGCCGATGTTTCACATGGCGATTTTAGCGACTTGGGGGTGCAGTTCCAAAAAAAATAAAGTGGTGTAACCATAGTTCATCATAGTTCTATGGGCCCCATATCCCAAGTCATGAAGTTTGAAATCATTTGAAATCATTTGAAATCCCATGGTTATATACAACTATACAACATTATTATATAATCTATATACAACTTCCATTCTTTTCACCCGTTACCCCTGTTCTGCATAAGGCCACAGGGACCACAGGGACGGTTGCAACACGCCGCCGACCCCGTGGACCCCGTGTCCCGGCTCTGCATTTTCCCCCTACGCAGCCTGCAAACGAATCGACTTCGGGAGGCCGTGGCACGAGATTTTTGGGAAATGGGGAGATCATGGGATATCAATGGGATGAAAATATGGGATTCATCATCTATAACTAGCTGTGATTTTATATGATTTTATATTTACAGTCCAAGCCATAAATGGTGGGGTCAGTGTACATCGATGGGGCTATCAAATCAATATAGCAGGGATTGGTAATTTTCCAATTAGTAGCTAATGCAAACTAGTGCTTCTTATTTCAAATATACAGATTTCCGAATGATATGAGGATTACCATATCCCATATACCATATGTTTTGGCCATTGCACATCTGGTTCATCCGCATTTTCCACCTTGAAAGTGCCATTCAAGCAATGTTCCAAACTGCCGTTGGTTCATGATTATAGAAGGATATACCACCCGACATATTACATATATATATATACATATACTTATATACATATATACATATATATAATATATATATACATATATACATATATACATATATATATATATTTATATACATCTATACATATATATATATATACATATATATATACATATACATATATATACATACATATATACATATATACATATATACATATATACATATATACATATATATATACATACATATATACATATATACATATATACATATATACATATATACATCTATACATCTATACATCTATACATCTATACATCTATACATCTATACATCTATACATCTATACATCTATACATTTATACATCTATACATCTATACATCTATACATATATACATATATATACATATATATATATATACATATATACATATATACATATATATACATATATATATATACATATATACATATATACATATATAATCGCGTGTGTATTATATATATAATATATATTGTGCATATATTGTGCATATATTGTGCAATGTCATTAATTGTCCACTATGGGAATCACTATTAACCAACCAGGAGAATGGAACGACAGAGGCTCTTGAACACTGCTTATTTAATGCCATTTCTGGGTACATCCAATTTCCGAACAAAGCAATGTAATCCTTGGACTTCCAAGATCAGTTTAGAATCCTGGCATCAAGATTGCTGCAGACTCCCGCAGTAGATTTTTCAGCATTAGGAAGCAATAAGTGTCTTAGTTTGCACTTATACACAAGTGCATTTTTTTTGGGGTGAAACAACATTTTGAAAGCATTTTTGAACCCACGGGCCAACTATTCAATTCTTTGCATATCTTTGTAGCCAGGTGTTGTTTGGGTGCAGCAGTTTCAGCGTGAAGTTGACAGGTACAATTCGATGGTCCGGAGAAGACGTTTATTTTCCATCCGCTCTTTGCCTCGGAGAACTTTGCCGAGGACAAGGTGGGCATTTGGGAATTGAAACAAATGGAATGCCACGCAGCAAGCCGTTCCTTTCCCCCACAAGAAATGCATCAGTTCAAATCAGTTCTTTCCGATTGTCCTGTTTCTTTTGAGCATAATGAAGTGCTTAGATTCTGGAAGAGTCATTCATTGTAGATAGATAGGCACGAATATTCCACTCTGAGATGAGACTCTGCTAAACCCACTCTAGTCTGGAGTTCTCTCTGGACTAGACTGGACGGGTTCTTGTCTGCATTCGTGATACTTAGACTACGTACTGTAACGCAAAGTGAATATGTTTTTAAGTCTGCATAAATAGTTTGAATCTGTCAAACATGGAGGCCGAAGCTTTGCAGCGTGTGAAAGCTACGGCAGACGAGAGAGGAAAATCACTGGCTGGCTGAGTTGCAGATCTTGCTATATATGGATACAGAGGGCGTCCAACGGCTAATTTCAACATCCCACGACTATTTCTGGCATCCTACGACTAATTCTCAGATTACAGGCGCACGACGTCTCTTCTTGCTATATGCTATGCTGTGAAAGTGTCTTTATTTTAGCGTCGTTCCAATTGTGAGACCTAGATAGTTTAACAGTCAATTTTGCAACCTGCAGGTATTTGCATCAGCGATATGACTCATGACATCATATACGAGATTCATATGAGCCATACATAGCCACTCGAGCTGCAGCTGTTTTCGATGTCTCTACAACTTCTCGTGCTTGCCGTCCTTTGTAGCTGGGGACAAGGATCGCAGCCCAGAACTACTTGCGAGTTTCTGTTGTCAGTGTTCTCACTATTGGTTTTATTCATGTTCACAATACCCTCTGGTAATTTAACATAGCTATGGAAAATCACCATTTTTAATGGGAAAATCCACTATTAATGGCCATTTTCAATAGCTATTTTGACATAACCAGAGGGTAGTCTTGGACGCCCCAATTTCTGGTCTCTTCGAATCCTGTTGGACCATGTTGGACCGTTTTGAAATGTACGTCGGACCTGTCCAGAGAAACGACTGGAAGCACACCAGTCATCCCGAGCTGGTTGGTTCCTGGGAAGTGCCTAGGATGAAGCATGTTGGTCCAGCATGGGCCAGCATGGTCCAGCCTTGCAGGCTTGCAGCTGATGTCCCGACAATTTGGCAACCTTTGTGCCAGGCCTCTTTGCTCCTTTGCAGCTTTGCATGTTTTGTAAATTGTCCGTTGCATCAAACTAATGATCAGGGGAAGCACTATCTCAGCAATTTCTAAATACTGAGACACACTGACGTATCATTTTGGGATATTTTGGGAAGAACCAGACTCTGACTTAGACTCCCACTCCATCCTGGACAAATCGATACCCTGAAGATGTCTCCTCGATGCTCTAACATCAATGCTTGGAAATGGCTCAACATCAAACCAAGAAATGGTGAGATTACGATCCCAACATTCGCATATAGATGCATATAGTTGTTTTTTTGAACCTTCATGAGGAAGTATCCCCATGTATCCCCCATTTTCAGACACTATGTGATTTAAGTCGAAGTTGTGGAAGTTGTGGTGCAACTGCAGGTTCTCCGGTGCCGGCCGTGCTTTACTGCGATGCAGGGCATATGCTGCTTGGAAGGCGCGGCAGCGACGGCGACTTATATACATTATTGAGGGGTTGCGCGGCAAGCCCGCACTCTCATGTGAACTGGAACAGAAACAAAACATCAAGAAATGTGCCGATCTCCTCAACATTGAGCCAGTGCTAGTATCATTTGCTCAGAAAGCCGACAGCTGACATTGTTGAGTCCAAGGTATGGAATGGGATGTGAAGTGGCAGTTTCAAAGTTTCCTTGCAAGTTCAGAAGGATGTTTTGTAAGCCAGTTTTGGCAGATAGTACCAAGTTCAATCAAAGTTCTACTCGCTGAATCTAAGGATGACTTTTCATGATGTACCTAGACCTCTCACATGTTCCTGGTCAAAGTATGATCAACGTAACGTCAACGTAGCATCCACGTCGCATCACCTTGCACGCAAGAGATATGAACGTTATTACACCCCCCCCACCCCACACCCCACCCCACCCCAAAACTTCAAAAACGCACGCACGGCCTCTTAGAGGCGCCCATACCATGTTCCTGTTCTACCTTTACGATCGAGACATGTTATATCAACATGATATGTGTTTTCCCAAAAGCTGCAGTTTGTTCTATTTACAAAACATTTGATTCCTGACGGTCTCGAGTTGTTTTCAAACATGCCTGGTTGAGAGAGATAGGCGTTGTAGGAAATTTGAAACTACACTGATAAACATGCTAAAACACCAACATGGCAAACTGAAGCTTCCCTGGCCTGTGCCACTCTGTTCTCGTCCCCAACCTGGACATGTGTGGATCAGGAAAGGTAGGATAGAATGAACTTTAGTTTGAAATATGGAGAAGCCAAACAAATTGACAGCTCATCAGTTTCTGAGTTTGACACAAAGATTTATGAACGACAAGAGAAGCATCAAGAAACATCCACATATATTAATACTGCTTTAAACATTCAGCTTATAACTCCCCCCACGCCACCAGCTCCCAGCTCCAGTAGCAGCACATGTAGCACAGCCATGCCGTCAGATCTGTCAGATGTCTCAGCTGCTATCCGTCGAGCCTTGCTTCCAGGTGCATCGCCTTTCGCACGCCTGGGCTTACCAGAGGCCCCGTGTGAAACGAAGGTACTGCGACGGGCATATCGGACTGCCGCCTTGCTGGTACATCCAGATAAATGTTCACATCCAGAAGCAAAGATGGCTTTCCAAAAGCTGTCTGAGGCATTTGATCTCCTGAGTGCGCCGGAAGGACAGAGGCAAGAGCTGGATCGGCCACGCTCAAACTGGCAAGACTATCCTGGAAGACCCTACCAACGTGGTGGTCGCTATGATCGACCCGCTCCACCTGGATGTTGGGGAGAAGGCGAAGACTTTGAAGGTCCAGAAAATTCTGAAGGTCGTGGTGGAAAATCCTGGTGGGACGCAGGTTTCTCTGAATTTGAGAAACGCTTGCGTGCCCGGGAGGCTGAGGAACAGCGTCGTGAGGCCATGGAAGCTGCTTTGCGTCGTGGTGAAGACTCCTTGGATGCCTACATGTCGGTCTTAGAAGCTGAACTGTCGGGAACAACGACCGATGCCACAACTGGTTACCAGAGCAGCCATGGTAGCCACAGCCATGGTAGCCATGGTAGCCAGGGCGCACGTGGAACGAAACGTTCCCAAGGTTCTTCTTCTGGAATCCCACGACCAGGAACGCGGCAAAATCTGCCATCCTTTTCAATGAGGAAACCATTTCGTGTGCAGAAAACCATTCCATCGGCCGGCAGATCCGGCAGCTCATGTAGCTCAGCTTCGACTCAAATGGCTGATGTGTTGCTTGGTCACCTAGATTCTGATGGATCTGAGCTTTCTGATTGACGCACTGAAAAGGAGATCGCTCTTAACAGCTGCACAGTTGTGGGGGCATGGTATACTCAGGCAGATGTTGTCTTATGTCAGGTATGTCAGACAGACTTCACTAATATTCGAATATCATAAAGGCCATTTCATTACATTCAGGGGTTATTACAGTACATTCAGGGGTTAGACAATTGCAATTGGTTCTCATTATCGCGTTGTCTTGGACACTGGGCAAGCAAAAGTGGCATCGGCTTTGCATGTTTCAACACAATGTGCAGCAAACACCAGCAGCAAATTTCATTTTTGCCTCTTGCTTTTGATGTTGTGAACACGCTATGCTCCGCTGCGCTTCCTTCGGTTCAGAGCACCACACCACCATTTTGGCAATTCAGGCCCACACTTTGACTGATAAATGATGTGGGAATGTGTGAGTACGAAAAGAGTATGCCTCAAAAAAAACTATGTTTGAACACATTTCTTTTGACAACATGTCCTATATAACCGATGGTGTTTGATGCCATCATGCTTTGAAAGTTCCATCACTCAGTGACTTCACCTGGCATGGCCAATCAATGATTATCCCAGAGCATGAAGGCCACTGAAGAGAGCAAAGAAAATCATCTTCAATAACAATCGTGTACCTGATCGTACCTCTAATCGAAAAGATGTTTGCACGAATTGTAAGTAGCAAAAAGAACACTCAGAAAGGAGGGCTCACAAGGTAAATCTTCAGACAATACATCTCTGCCAAATCTGAATTCTTCCCTTTGGCTTTAAAGTCTAAAAAGGTCTGCAAAACAGTTGTGCGCAAAAGATTTGCACAGATTGCGCGCACAAAAAGATGCAATGCGCATTGCGTAGTATACTGCTGTTGCCGGCGCAGGCGTCGATGCCGTCGCCGTCGCCGACGCAGGTGTCGGCGCCGTCGCTGGCGCCGACGCAGTCGCTGGCGCCGTCGCTGGCGCCGGTCTAGGATATTGCGCAGGGATATTACGCGAGGCTATTGCGCGAGGATATTACGCAAGAAAGATATTGTGCAAAGTATTCCGCAGAGATATTACGCAAGGATATTTGCTCAAAGATATTACCCATGTTGCGCAATGATTTACTGTAATGTAAGATATTGGGCGATAATTTTGGGCACCAACAGTAGCGGATCAGCTTGGATGCTAACGACAGTTTTCTCTTGTAGAGTGTAGAGCCTTGCAGCCACATGTAGCCACATTGAAATGAAAGCTAGTGAGCTTTTGAACACTCTGTCACCCCAGTGATCCTGTACCCATCGAAATCATATGCCCAGAGCAGTACGAACTGATAATTGAAAAACAAAGTTTGCAAGAAGCAAGGTTCCAAGTTCCGAGGTGATATGTTACAGAGGCACCTGTAGATACATAGTTGGCATTGGGCGCTGCTGACCTCAGGGTTCTTTCATACGAAGTGTGATCAACATATCATTTAGTCAGTCAGGTTCAGTTTCGTGGCCGTGCTGCAATGGTAGTGCGTGCAGAAGCCAGGCAATATCAGGCAACCATGTTTTCCCCACAGGCCACCCCAGCTGTAGGATCTAAGCGCGACCCTTCATCTCCTTCAACATTCGACACACAGTTCGAAGGTGGTTCTCCAAGAGGATGATTTTTTGGCCTTAACCAGAGTTAAGGCATCATGCATCAGCAATGACACAGTGGTGGGCACGAAAAAGAATGATATTGCAACAACATTGGCAAGGTTTCGAGCTTAAGAGCCATTCCAGCAAATTTCCACGCCTAGAGGCTCTGCTCATAGTTCTTGTGGGTAAGTTTCTCCTCTGTCTGATGAAAGATGTTTGATTTCTGTCGCTTGCTCTGCTGTTCGTGTACTTGAAGACGTCACCAAGCGCGATGTGGCTGGCATGATCATGCTTCATCACCACGCAGTGCTTCTCGACACAGAGACAGGCAAGGCATCTGGAAATGTTGGAGTTAAAGGGGGTGATGGCTTGGGCTAAGCCCAAAGGACGATGGTTTCACCCGGACCCTCACCCCCTGTGATGTGTTCGTCAACAAAATATCCTGGCAGAATGTCTGCAGGATTTTCTGGCAGAATATCTGCGCGATATTCTGGCAGAATGTTTGTGTGATATTCTGGCAGAACATCTGGCTGTGGTATTGGGGCATAATATCGCTGATATTCTGGTATACATGACCTGGCAGACTACATTGTGATCGACTGACTTTTAAACAGTTTTGCTTTAAAGCGCTGTGAATGTCTTGCGGGACATTCTGCTGTCACCCCCTGGCTGCTCATAAATAGAAATTTCAAAGGACGATGTTCCCACCCGGACCATCACCCCCTGGAGCCCGAAAACCATGCGTAAGACTTGCCCAAAATATCCCAGGACCTGATGTTGACCACGAATTGCTGTGTGGCATTCCTGCGGGCTATGGGGATACCAGGTTTTAAGGGTTGCATGATTGTAAAACACCTCACTGTCGTAAAACACCTCCTGTCAGGGGACGACGTTCTGACCCGGACCATCACCCTTTGAAACTTTGTTGTTCGGGCACCAAAAGGACGATGACAGATTGTCTTGGCCACCCATTTGAGAATCTGCACTGGGTCCTAGACACGTATTATTTTATATCAACCTGCGATCACAATAAAGTCTGCCAGGTCATATATGCCGTACCAGAATATCAGCGATATTATGCCCCAATACCACAGCCAGATGTTCTGCCAGAATATCGCACAAACATTCTGCCAGAATATCGCGCAGATATTCTGCCAGAAAATCCTGCAGACATTCTGCCAGGATATTTCGTTGACGGACACACCACAGGGGGTGAGGGTCCGGGTGAAACCATCGTCCTTTGGGCTTAGCCCAAGCCATCACCCCCTTTAACTCCAACATTTCCAGATGCCTTGCCTGTCTCTGTGTCGAGAAGCACTGCGTGGTGATGAAGCATGACCATGTCAGCCACATCGCGCTTGGTGACGTCTTCAAGTACACGAACAGCAGAGCAAGCGACAGAAATCAAACATCTTTCATCAGACAGAGGAGAAACTTACCCACAAGAACTATGAGCAGAGCCTCTAGGCGTGGAAATTTGCTGGAATGGCTCTTGAGCTCGAAACCTTGCCAATGTGGTTGCAATATCATTCTTTTTCGTGCCCACCACTGTGTCATTGCTGATGCATGATGCCTTAAAACCGGTTAAGGCCAAAAAATCATCCTCTTGGAGAACCACCTTCGAACTGTGTGTCGAATGTTGAAGGAGATGAAGGGTCGCGCTTAGATCCTACAGCTGGGGTGGCCTGTGGGGAAAAAATGGTTGCCTGATATTGCCTGGCTTCTGCACGCACTACCATTGCAGCACGGCCACGAAACTGAACCTGACTGACTAAATGATATGTTGATCACACTTCGTATGAAAGAACCCTGAGGTCAGCAGCGCCCAATGCCAACTATGTATCTACAGGTGCCTCTGTAACATATCACCTCGGAACTTGGAACCTTGCTTCTTGCAAACTTTGTTTTTCAATTATCAGTTCGTACTGCTCTGGGCATATGATTTCGATGGGTACAGGATCACTGGGGTGACAGAGTGTTCAAAAGCTCACTAGCTTTCATCTCAATGTGGCTACATGTGGCTGCAAGGCTCTACACTCTACAAGAGAAAACAGTCGTTAGCATCCAAGCTGATCCGCTACTGTTGGTGCCCAAAATTATCGCCCAATAGCTTGCATTACAGTAAATCATTGCGCAGCATGGGTAATATCTTTGACCAAATATCCTTGCCTAATATCTCTGCGGAATACTTTGCGCAATATCTTTCTTGCATATCCTCGCGCAATAGCCTCGCGTAATATCCCTGCGCAATATCCTAGACCGGCGCCAGCGACGGCGCGACGGCGCCGACACCTGCGTCGGCGCCAGCGACGGCGCCGACACCTGCGTCGGCGACGGCGACGGCACCGACGCCTGCGCCGGCAACAGCAGTATATCAGAATTGCATCTTTTTCTGCGCGCAATCTGTGCAAATCTTTTGCGCGCAACTGTTTTGCAGACCTTTTTAGACTTTAAAGCCAAAGGGAAGAATTCAGATTTGGTAGAGATGTATTGTCTGAAGATTTACCTTGTGAGCCCTCCTTTCTGAGTGTTCTTTTTGCTACTTACAATTCGTGCAAACATCTTTTCGATTAGAGGTACGATCAGGTACACGGTTGTTATTGAAGATGATTTTCTTTGCTCTCTTCGGTGGCCTTCATGCTCTGGGATAATCATTGATTGGCCATGCCAGGTGAAGTCACTGAGTGATGGAACTTTCAAAGCATGATGGCATCAAACACCATCGGTTATATAGGATATGTTGTCAAAAGAAATGTGTTCAAACATAGTTTTTTTAATCCCCCAGCCAGTTTCCCCTATAGAATTGGGACACCTAGGTGCTGTATAAAACGATTTTTTTATACAGGTCCCCCCTCAATTTCAGCTGCCCTGTTTGCCTTGTTTTGGCGGGCTTTAATTTTATCTCAAAACTCCGGGTCCTAATTTTATATTGTTTTTCGGTGCTTAAATTTAGTGACCTAGGGCTCCAATTTTATAGCAGGCTCCAATTCTATAGGGACATGTGTCGGTTTTGTATGGTTTTGTTCAGTTGCCATTTAGAGTGTATCAATGCATGGTTTCATGAACCAAAGGGTTCCAATTTTGTAGCTACCTGCAATGTAATGCATTCCAGGGTCCCAATTTTATAGCACCTATTTGTTTTTGCATGTTTTTTCTACATCAGAGCGCTCAAGCATGCGCAATGCGCATGCTGGAGAAGAGGAACACATGAACAAAAACATGTAACAAAACATGGGAATTGAATGGATTTGATGGGATTTGATGGCTTCTTACATCGTGCTTCTACATGCTTCAAGAAAAACAAAAATATGGCAAAAAAATGTCAGGTTTTGCCTCGTGGAATCCTTTTGGAGAGCACCCCCCCTATAGAATTGGAGCCCCTGATCGAAGGCAGTTTTTAGGGACTATAAAATTGCAGCCCTCAAGGTCCACCCAAAACCTGACATTTGTTTGACATATTTTTGGGTTTTTCTTAAAGCATGTACAAGCACGATGTAAGAAGCCATCAAATCCTTTCAAATCCCATCAAATCCCCACATATCATCACATATCATTTCATATCATATCATCACATATCCCCACTATAAAATTAGGGGCTGCTGTTTCTGCAGCTGAAGCTGCTGAGGCTGCTTCTACAGTGCCTTTGCATGCCTTTGCCTTGCGGGATCCTTTTGAAGAGCACCCCCCCTATAGAATTGGAGCCCCTGATCGAAGGCAGTTTTTAGGGACTATAAAATTGCAGCCCTCAAGGTCCACCCAAAACCTGACATTTGTTTGACATATTTTTGGGTTTTTCTTAAAGCATGTAGAAGCACGATGTAAGAAGCCATCAAATCCTTTCAAATCCCATCAAATCCCCACATATCATCACATATCCCCATTATAAAATTAGGGACTGCTGTTTCTGCAGCTGAAGCTGCTGAGGCTGCTTCTACAGTGCCTTTGCATGCCTTTGCCTCGTGGAATCCTGTTGGAGAGCACCCCCCTATAGAATTGGAGCCCCTGATCGAAGGCAGTTTTTAGGGACTATAAAATTGCAGCCCTCAAGGTCCACCCAAAACCTGACATTTTTTTGGCATTTTTGTTTTTTCTTAAAGCATGTAGAAGCACGATGTAAGAAGCCATCAAAACATGCTTTAAGAAAAACCAAAAAATGCCAAAAAAATGTCAGGTTTTGGGTGGACCTTGAGGGCTGCAATTTTATAGTCCCTAAAAACTGCCTTCGATCAGGGGCTCCAATTCTATAGGGGGGGTGCTCTCCAAAAGGATTCCACGAGGCAAAGGCATGCAAAGGCACTGTAGAAGCAGCCTCAGCAGCTTCAGCTGCAGAAACAGCAGTCCCTAATTTTATAGTGGGGATATGTGATGAAATGATATGAAATGATATGTGATGATATGTGGTGATTTGATGGGATTTGATGGAATTTGATGGCTTTTTACATCGTGCTTCTACATGCTTTAAGAAAAACCAAAAAATGTCAAAAAAAATCAGGTTTTGGGTGGACCTTGAGGGCTGCAATTTTATAGTCCCTAAAAATTGCCTTCGATCAGGGGCTCCAATTCTATAGGGGGGGTGCTCTCCAAAAGGATCCCACAAGGCAAAGGCATGCAAAGGCACTGTAGAAGCAGCCTCAGCAGCTTGAGCTGCAGAAACAGCAGCCTATGTCTTTCAATGATTGCAATAGTTGGTTTGAAATGGTTTGACTTTTGTGCCTTCGATTGATGACCCCAAAACTTCAGTCTACAGAATTGGGGCATTATTAAACTGAGATAAAATTGGGGACCACATAATCGAAGGAAAATAGAGGGCCCCCAAAATTCGACTTGGGACACCAAATTTTAATTAAAAAAACCACCTATGATCAAGCCATTTTGGATGGCCCTAATTTTATAGAGGCCAATTTGGAGCTAATACCCTGCACAAGTTTAACCTGGGCACTGCAATTTTGTAGTGTTTTTGGGTTTGATGACATTGATGGGTTACTAGCAGGTTGTAATTTTATAGGGCTGATTATGTATGTGTCTGTCAAGATTTTAATTTTGTAGAGGGTCCCAAAAGGGCATTTTCAAAGGATAGGCCTCGGCCCCCTATAAAATTGGAACGCCCAGGTTAAACCCGTGTATTGGCAAGGGGATGTTTTTTTGAGGCATACTCTTTTCGTACTCACACATTCCCACATCATTTATCAGTCAAAGTGTGGGCCTGAATTGCCAAAATGGTGGTGTGGTGCTCTGAACCGAAGGAAGCGCAGCGGAGCATAGCGTGTTCACAACATCAAAAGCAAGAGACAAAAATGAAATTTGCTGCTGGTGTTTGCTGCACATTGTGTTGAAGCATGCAAAACCGATGCCACTTTTGCTTGCCCAGTGTCCAAGACAACTCGATAATGAGAACCAATTGCAATTGTCTAACCCCTGAATGTATTGTAATAACCCCTGAATGTAATGAAATGGCCTTCATAGTTAATATGTATTTCAAGTGCGTTAGATTCTGCATCATGCACCAGGCTTGGCCGTATAGATTCTGTAGATGCTTTGCATTCTTAAAAATTTAAAGTATATGCTCTCGCGATCTTATACTACTCTTATGAAAATACGCATTGCTGCGCATCCACCCAATCGCAATGTCCACCTTTGGTGAGCAGCGAAAGACCGAGTGGACTAGCTTTCATCTCATGCTGTTCAGGTCCTGCTACGAGGGCAAACTGATGAAGTGCGCACAGGGGTGTCTTCAGACGGCATGGGGCCTTTGTTTTTCGAGTATTTTTAAAGTCAATGGGCGGAAGTTATGCTTGAACATCCATGCATTTCTTGAAAAGATAAGGATGGCAAGCCTCATGCTCATTTTGTTTGAAGAGCTCTTTGTTGACAATTGGTTTTAACAAAAGAGTCCGAGTGTGGCCGCAAAAGTTCGCCTCGGCTCGGAGTTATGTTGCAGCTGGTGGCAGGTAGAAGCTGAGAAAGGCCCACCGCTGTTGCAACAACTCCGCGACAAGGCCTTCGGAAACATGGCATTGGCCATATGTTTGTCCAAACATGGGGAGAGACCCTGCAAATTGCCACGTTGGTTGGGAAAAACATAACCAACCATGAGAACTGTTGGGGTACAAGTTAAGCATCATGTTATTGCAGACAAACCCCACATGATTGTTGTTCATGATCAACTCTTCACTTTTTTTCTTTATCAAAGTCGGCTGCTTTTGGTATCCACTGCTTGAAATGCTGGGATGTTGTTGCATGTGTGAAATCATTGTATTTGATGAAAGAGCCTTGGCTCTTTCTTGCTTTGTCTTGACATGCCGTGGCATGACTTGGTAAAATGTGTCTCAGAAAGGTTTTTTGTTTTTGTAGTCATTAGTAGTTATTCTAGTCACTGGTCCTCTATCAATTGCTTTTCAGCTGCCAGGTATGCAGACCCAAGCCTGCCTTGCAGGAGACTGGGTCAAACCCAACACAATTAGCGTCCAATCAAACTTGGGTGAGGCTTCCATGATAGCTACATATGGCATCAATTAGCATCATATAGCTATATGATATATGAATGCTATATGAATACTATAATATGAATACTATAATATGAATACTATAATATGAATACTATAATATGAATACTTTAATGTGAATACTATAATATGAATACTATATGAATACTATATGCATACTATATGAATACTATATGAATTCTATATGAATACTATATGAATTCTATATGAATACTATATGAATACTATATGAATACCATATGAATACTATATGAATGCTATATGAATTCTATATGAATTCTATATGAATACTATATGAATTCTATATGAATACTATATGAATTCTATATGAATACTATATGAATACTATATGAATTCTATATGAATACTATATGAATACTATGTGAATACTAAATGAATTCTATATGAATACTATATGAATACTATATGAATACTATATGAATACTATATGAATACTATATGAATACTATATGAATACTAGATGAATACTAGATGAATACTAGATGAATACTAGATGAACACTAGATGAACACTAGATGAATACTAGATGAATACTAGATGAATACTAGATGAATACTAGATGAATACTACTAGATGAATACTAGGTGAATACTAGGTGAATACTAGGTGAATACTAGATGAATACTAGATGAATACTAGATGAATACTAGATGAATACTAGATGAATACTAGATGAAGACTAGATGAATACTAGATGAAGACTAGATGAAGACTAGATGACGACTAGATGAATACTAGATGAATACTAGGTGAATACTGGGTGAATACTAGGTGAATACTAGGTGAATACTAGGTGAATACTAGGTGAATACTAGGTGAATACTAGATGAATGCTGGATGAATACTAGGTGAATACTAGATGAATACTAGATGAATACTAGATGAATACTAGATGAATACTAGATGAATACTAGATGAATACTAGATGAATACTAGATGGATACTAGATGAATACTAGATGAATACTAGATGAATACTAGATGGATACTAGATGAATACTAGATGAATACTAGATGAATACTAAATGAATTCTAGATGAATACTAGATGAATACTAGATGAATACTAGATGACTACTAGATGAATACTAGATGAATACTAGATGACTACTAGATGAATACTAGATGAATACTAGATGAATACTAGATGAATACTAGATGAATACTACTAGATGAATACTAGGTGAATACTAGGTGAATACTAGGTGAATACTAGATGAATACTAGATGAATACTAGATGAATACTAGATGAATACTAGATGAATACTAGATGAAGACTAGATGAAGACTAGATGAATACTAGATGAATACTAGATGAATACTATAATATGAATACTATAATATGAATACTATAATATGAATACTATAATATGAATACTATAATATGAATACTATAATATGAATACTATAATATGAATACTATAATATGAATACTTTAATGTGAATACTATAATATGAATACTATATGAATACTATATGAATACTATATGCATACTATATGAATACTATGTATTCTTTTCTTTTGCCTGCACCTGGCTGACCACATCTGACCACGATATCTCAGGACCAGTGGGATGAAGCTGGAGTGGAATCTGTGGACTTGGTCGTACGAGGCGCCCTCTGGCTTTCACAAAGGAATACCCTTTGGTTATTATATAAACATAGCTATGGAAAATGGCCCAGTTACATAGCTATGGCTATAGAATCTATAGATGTTTGATATTTATTTGATATTGTTTCATGATGATTTCCCATGATTTCCCTATTAAAAAATGGTGATTCTCCAGTTCGCTACGTTAAGTACCCAGATGGTAAGAAGTTTTTTGCTGCACGCAGGCATCAGTGGCGAGGTTGTGCTCGAGGATCTTGGCACCTTGTGATGGTTTGTGCCCCCAAAAATTTGATGCCTTTTCATGATTTATCATGTATGTTCATCGTATTTCATCCTTTTCCCATCTTTTCGCCATGTCATATCCTCATAATTTGTTGTAACCTCCATGTTGAGACAAAGCTCTTTGGTTTCGCATCCAATTCGCACCTTGGTGATTTGTCAACCGCCAGGAGTGCAACGCCCGGTCACGGACTCCGATTCAGAAGTTGGTGCAACAAATTCGCCTCTTGTTTGAAGCTGGTTGGTGGTTTGGAACATGAAGTTTATTTTTCCATAGATTGCAAATCATCATCCCAACTGACTAATATTTTTCAGAGGGGTTGAAACCACCAACCAGGAAGTGTCTTTTGAGGGCTTGTTCAATCTGGTGTTTGTCTGAAAAACTTGTGCTCTGTTCAATCTGATGGTTTATCTGGCTGGTGATCATTTGATGTTCCCATTTTGAGACAAAATTATGTGTGCTTGCAGCGTTTCACTGATGAGGATCTGAAATATGGCAGACTGGTATTTTAAAAATGAGAACAAGAAGTCAATTAGGCAGAATAGCCTTGGAATGGAAAGTGAGAGCAGAAACAGCATAAATTATACGCAATATGGATGGATGGATGGATGGATGGACGGATGTATGGATGTATGGATGTATGGATGTATGGATGTATGGATGTAATGGATGTAATGGATGTAGTGGATGTAATGGATGTAATGGATGTAATGGATGTAATGGATGTAATGGATGTAGTGGATGTCATGTATGTAATGTATGTAATGTATGTAATGTATGTAATGTATAATGTATGGTAATGTATGGTAATGTATGGTAATGTAATGTAATGTAATGTAATGAAATGTAATGTAATGTAATGTAAATGTAATGTAAATGTAATGTAATGTATGTAATGTATGTACGGTAATGTATGGTAATGTAATGTAATGTAATGTAATGTGGTGTTATTTTATGTTATGTTATGTTATGTTAGTATGTTAGTATGTATGTATGTATGTATGTTATGTTATGTTATGTTATGTTATGTTATGTTATGTTAGTATGTATGTATGTATGTATGTAATGTAATGTATGTATGTAATGTAATGTATGTATGTAATGTAATGTAATGTAGTGTAATGTAATGTAATGTAATGTAATGTATGTATGTATGTATTATTGTAATGTAACTTATGTATGCATGTATGTATGCATGTAAGTTAAGTTATGTAATGGAATGTAATGTAATGAATGTAATGAATGTAATGAATGTAATGAATTAAATGAATGAAATGAAATGAAAGGAAATGAAATGAAATGACATGAAATCTAAGCAAGAAAGAATGCATGAATGTATGTAATGTAATGCAATGCAATGTAATGAATGAATGACATAAATGAATGAATGCATGTATGTATGTATGTTTGTAGCTAGATGGATGGATGGATAGATAGATAGATAGATAGATAGATAGATACTATTTGTGTAGATATATATATATATTACATTTACATTACATTTACATTACATTTACATTACATTTACATTACATTTACATTACATTTACATTACATTTACATTGCATTTACATTACATTTACATTACGTTTACATTACATTTACATTACATTTACATTACATTTACATTACATTTACATTACATTTACATTACATTTACATTACATTTACATTACATTTACATTACATTTACATTACATTTGCATTACATTTACATTACATTTACATTACATTTACATCACATTTACAATACATTTACATTACATTTACATTACATTTACATTACATTTACATTACATTTACATTACAATTTACATTACATTTACATTACATTTACATTAAATTTACATTACATTTACATTACATTTACATTACATTTACATTACATTTACATTACATTTACATTACATTTACATTACATGTACATTACATGTACATTACATGTACATTACATGTACATGACATTACATGACATACAGACATACAGACATACAGACATACAGACATACAGACATACATACACACATACATCGATATTTACATACATCGATATATACATACGTTACTTTTACATTACATTACATTATACTAATTACATGCATAAATAAATAAATAAATATACATATATATATATATACACATAGATATATCATGTGCTGATGCCGATGTTTCTTCAAGCTCCCTGCTTTGAGGTGCTGCGTTGGACATGGAAGTCGAATTGGTGCAACTCTGCGTCGGCACCACCGTCCTCAAGCACAGTGCCTTTCTGGGAGCCTTGGGACCTTGGGACCTTGGGACGTGTCGCTTGGAAGCCCTTTTTTAAGGGCTGTTGGTAATCCCAGAAACCATGGTATTAAAGAGGGGATGAAACATGAAACCACATATTTGGACAATGTATTGTACATGTATATGATAGATTTTGATATTAGGGGGATGGGATTGGTCTGGGGGTTTGGTTCCGCTGACAAAGTTGAACCAAATGAAGCAACTATGCAATGTGGGTGTGTCCAAAAATGTGGTATACCGTATACCCCAAAATGGCCAAACGGGAAAGAAGACAATGTCAATCATTGATAATTCTTTGGAATCAGGGCTACCACATTTTCAGACAACACAGCATAGTCAAAAAGAAAACGTGGATGACCAAGTCAAAGGCAAGAACACATGGCCCAATGACATTGTTATCCTCAAAAAGAAAGAAGTGTATCTTGTACATAAATCATTGTCAAATTTGTAGGGCCTTGTTTTATTTTTAAGAACATAATCTTTTTGGGGGTTACGTGCTGTTTTCATGAGGGCTTGCACGCATGAACACCACTCTCTCAAACTTCACTTTGCATGCTATGTTGGTTTGTCGGATTCTACTCTGATGTTGCTTCATGAGTTGGTTGAATTTGCTTTGCAGCCAGTGGCAATCCTGGTTGGGCTAGTGGTTGTTCATCTCTCTTTCCCCTGAGAGGTAGTGCTTTCCAACACGCTTGCCTGTTTGTTGTTCTTTCTTTTCGGCGTCTCCAGGCATAAGTAGGTGGAGTCCCTTCTGCTCAGGCCAGCAGTTACACGCTGTACAGCTTGAAAACAACAGGTCTATCTTGGGGTTTGCAATTAGATGTGGATGTGCACGAGCGACGCTTGTGGGGCCACCATCGCTCATTTGATTCTGGCAGCAAGCTGGTAACCAAATATTCGTGTGATGATGTTCTTCCCGCTCTTCGTGCGCAGTTACGTGTCTTACAAGCTATTCGTGGTGGTCGGGTTCCTCTGGCACCACAGAGCTGGGGTGCGCAGCATCTTGTGGCGGAAACGGCCTTAGCCGCTCTTCTGGAGCCATTGGAAGGCAGATTCTTGTCAGGTTTGATACCTGCCAGGTCAAGAGACAGGGACCTTGCATCGGATGCAGAAACTGAGGTGTCTGATGATGAGGACTCTTCGTCTTCATCCTCTTCAGAATCTGAAGCAAATATAGATTCAGACATTCAGACATAGAAAAGGACAAGGAAGTAGAGCCCGACCTTAGGAACTCTACAGTGAACACGTCCAGCGCCTTCTATCATGCAGCAGTGGAGCTTGGATCAAAGCAGTTTGGAAGAGCTTGCGCGCCATGCCGTGCAATTAAACAACCTCAATGGGAAGTTTGGCATTCAGACCCAACGACCAGTGGAGAAGTATTTTTTCCATGCGCGCATGGTGCTTGCTCCTCTTGCTTGTGATAGAGTGTGGGTTGCGTGGCCAAGCCCGCGATGGTGTTTTCGCCATGGTCGCTCTCGTTCATGATGGATAGTGAGCTGCTTGTGTATTAGTTAAAGTTAAAGGGTTGGAGTTGCATGTTCTCCTTGTCCCTAGTTGCTGGTAGGTCAGGTAGGGCGGAATGTGTCCCTGCTTGGCTGTTAGTGGAGTTTGTAGAGATGCTATAATTTAATATATATAGTTTACTTATGTTGGCAGCTCGGCCTCTCCTTGGAATTTGGGGTCGTGCCAAGGAGGTTACTTGGCTCCATCGCATGACCATGAAGGCACCATGGCCCTATCCTCAGATTTGGGATGATTGGCCCCCAGGGTTTAGGACATCATGAATACAGTAATACATCAATATTATACATATTTTTTGCACAACCATAATTGATCATATATCACCATAGTTGGTCATACATCACCACAGAAAATTTATATATATCAGCATATTTACTATAAGTTAGTGTATCATCATATAGAACACCTCATATACAATACCATATGTTTTTATATATTGTATATGTATATATATATATATATGGCCCAGTCTTTGGTGGTCCCCCCATCCCCTCGAGATGGTGATGGTCCCTATGACTAGCTGACTGTCGCTGGTAGATTGCCTTTGTCGCTGACAGGAGTTGACCTTCTTGAAGCTTCATGGCCCTGCTGTCACTGTGCAGGCCTGCATGGTGTGCTGAACAGTTGAATCCCTGCGATGATTGCCATATCATATTCATATATATATATAATATTATGTTATGTATACGGTAAATCATTATATTATATATATATATGATACTATATCTATATATATATATATGTATTATTAAATGATGATGTAGGATGATGTAGGTTCCCATCATCCAACTTTGATTTACCCAGTTTGTTCATTGACATGCTGATAAAATATCACCGACCACACACATATATATATATATACACATACCAATGTGAATGCAGCTTGATTGGAGTTTGATGTTCAAATCATTTTGGATTTAGGGCAATTATTTGCCCTGTTGGTTTGCCAAATCCTTGCCATTTTCAAACGGAGAAAAGGGGGCCAGGAAGCAAGTGCCAAGATGAATCACCATATTTAGCAGTTGTAACTCGCTACACTCATGAATCCTTAATCCAAACTGATGAGGGTCCACCTTCAAAAACGATGTAAGTACTGCGTTGTAAGAGGAGGTCTGTGACTAAATGCAGGTGATATTGATTGATATATTATATATATATATAGTTATATAGTGTTATATATATATGTATATATATATATATACATGTATGAGCAACGGAAATTGTGGTTACTGCAAAAGCCGGGGCAAAAAACTACTTACCTTTCTATTCCATTGCATTAAACAGTAGACATTGCTTGAACCCCTGGCACCTTGTCCCAGTGCTGTTCGCGAGGCCAAAACTGGACGTGAGATCAAGCTGATGGATGTACCTACACGAGGGGAAAAATGCCACTTTGTACTCTGGCTAGCAGTAGTGACACTGAGCGTTTAAGAAATCTCAGGAATCAAAAGTATCAGCCAGTATCCGCCATTATTTACTGTTTTTGTTTTTTTCTTTAACAACTTGTTTTGATCTTTGTATTTGTTTGGCCGGAAGCGACCGCTACATATTTTCTTGATCCCTTGTGCTGTTTTTTGCCGTCACAACCTTACCAACTTCATCATAATTCAACCTGCAAATGCGCTGTAGTATATGAGGATTACGCTGTTTGTTTATTTCCCTCGGTGATGTACTTTCTGCTCGACATGTGGCAAGGATCGTGGTTACCGCTTCCTCTCTTTGGGTGGTTTCAGCGAGAAGCCGTCAATGAGATACATCATGACCAGCAATGATGACAAGGCCTCATGGGACCTTCGTGCAGTTCGCAGTGACCTAAACGAACATTGAATCTCTATATTCATATTTCATTATAATATATTATGTTTATTTCATGAACATTTTCATTTCCATAAGGGATGTGGACATGGCATGTTCCCCCAAGTGAGACGGAGGTGATTGGGATGATCCCATAGACAGTACTTGGAGCTGTCCGAAAGGAGCAAAACTGTTATATGATCTTGTATGTTATATGTTGTTATATGTTGTTATGTGTTGTTATATGTTGTTATATGTTGTTATATGTTGTTATGTGTTGTTATATGTTGTTATATGTTGTTATATGTTGTTATATGTTGTTATATGTTGTTATATGTTGTTATATGTTGTTATGTGTTGTTATATGTTGTTATATGTTGTTATTTGTTGTTATGTGTTGTTATATGTTGTTATATGTTGTTATATGTTGTTATATGTTGTTATGTGTTGTTATATGTTGCTATATGTTGTTATATGGTGTTTTATGGTGTTTTATGCTGTTATATGTTGTTATATGTCGTTGTATGCTGTTATATGTTGTTTTATGTTGTTATATGTTGTTATATGGTGTTATATGTTGTTATGTGTTGTTATATGTTGTTTTGTGTTGTTATATGTTGTTGTATGTCGTTGTATATTGTTATATGTTGTTATATGTTGTTATATGGTGTTTTATGTCGTTTTATGCTGTTATATGTTGTTATATGTTGTTATATGTTGTTATATGTTGTTATGTGTTGTTATATGTTGTTATATGTTGTTATGTGTTGTTATATGTTGTTTTATGTCGTTATATATTGTTATATGTTGTTATGTGTTGTTATATGTTGTTATCTGTTGTTATATGTTGTTATATGTTGTTATGTGTTGTTATATGTTGTTATGTGTTGTTATATGTTGTTTTATGTCGTTATATGGTGTTTTATGTCGGTTTATGGTGTTATATGGTGTTATATGTCGTTTTATGTCGTTATATGTTGTTATATGTTGTTATATGTTGTTATATGTTGTTATATGTTGTTATGTGTTGTTTTATGTCGTTATATATTGTTATATGTTGTTATATGCTGTTATATGTTGTTATATGCTGTTATATGTTGTTATATGTCGTTATATGTCGTTATATGTTGTTATATGTTGTTATATGGTGTTATATGGTGTTTTATGGTGTTTTATGTTGTTTTATGCTGTTATATGTTGTTTTATGCTGTTAGATGTTGTTATATGCTGTTATATGTCGTTATATATTGTTATATGTTGTTATATGGTGTTGTTATATGTCGTTATATATTGTTATATGTTGTTATATGTTGTTATATGCTGTTATATGCTGTTATATGCTGTTATATGTTGTTATATGTTGTTATATGTTGTTGTATGTTGTTATATGGTGTTATATGGTGTTATATGGTGTTTTATGTTGTTTTATGCTGTTATATGTTGTTTTATGCTGTTAGATGTTGTTATATGCTGTTATATGTCGTTATATATTGTTATATGTTGTTATATGGTGTTATATGGTGTTTTATGTTGTTTTATGCTGTTTTATGTTGTTTTATGCTGTTATATGTTGTTATATGTTGCTATATGGTGTTATATGTTGTTATATGGTGTTAAATGGTGTTTTATGCTGTTATATGTTGTTATGTGTTGTTATATGTTGTTATATGTCGTTATATATTGTTATATGTTGTTATATGTTGTTATATGCTGTATATGCTGTTATATGTTGTTATATGTTGTTATGTGTTGTTATATGTTGTTTTATGTCGTTATATATTAATATATGCTGTTATATGCTGTTATATGTTGTTATTTGTTGTGATATGTTGTTATATGTTGTTATATGGTGTTATATGGTGTTTTATGTTGTTTTATGCTGTTTTATGTTGTTTTATGCTGTTATATGTCGTTTTATGTCGTTATATGTTGTTTTATGTTGTTATATGTTGTTATATGTCGTTATATGTTGTTATGTGTTGTTATATGTTGTTTTTTGTCGTTATATATTGTTATATGTTGTTATATGTTGTTATGTGTTGTTATATTTTGTTTTATGTCGTTATATGGTGTTTTATGTCGGTTTATGCTGTTATATGTTGTTATATGTTGTTATATGTTGTTATATGTTGTTATATGTTGTTATATGTTGTTATATGTTGTTATGTGTTGTTATATGTTGTTATATGTTGTTATATGTTGTTGTATGCTGTTACATGCTGTTATATGCTGTTATATGTTGGTTTATGTCGTTATATGTTGTTATGTGTTGTTATATGTTGTTTTATGTCGTTATATGTTGTTATATGTTGTTTTATGCTGTTATATATTGTTATATGTTGTTATATGTTGTTATATGGTGTTTTATGTTGTTTTATGCTGTTATATGTTGTTCTATGTTGTTATGTGTTGTTATAAATTGTTATATGTCGTTATATATTGTTATATGTTGTTATATGTTGTTATATGCTGTTATATGCTGTTATATGCTGTTATATGTTGTTATATGTTGTTATATGCTGTTATATGTTGTTATATGGTGTTATATGGTGTTATATGGTGTTTTATGTTGTTTTATGCTGTTATATGTTGTTTTATGCTGTTAGATGTTGTTATATGCTGTTATATGTCGTTATATATTGTTATATGTTGTTATATGGTGTTATATGGTGTTTTATGTTGTTTTATGCTGTTTTATGTTGTTTTATGCTGTTATATGTTGTTATATGTTGCTATATGGTGTTATATGTTGTTATATGGTGTTAAATGGTGTTTTATGCTGTTATATGTTGTTATGTGTTGTTATATGTTGTTTTATGTCGTTATATATTGTTATATGTTGTTATATGGTGTTATATGGTGTTTTATGTCGTTTTATGTTGTTATTTGTTGTTATATGTTGTTATATGTTGTTATATGGTGTTATATGGTGTTTATGTCGTTTTATGTCGTTATATGTTGTTATATGTTGTTATATGTTGTTATATGTTGCTATGTGTTGTTATATGTTGTTTTATGTCGTTATATATTGTTATATGTTGTTATATGCTGTTATATGTTGTTATATGCTGTTATATGTTGTTAAATGTTGTTATATGTCGTTATATGTTGTTATATGTTGTTATATGGTGTTATATGGTGTTTTATGGTGTTTTATGTTGTTTTATGCTGTTATATGTTGTTTTATGCTGTTAGATGTTGTTATATGCTGTTATATGTCGTTATATATTGTTATATGTTGTTATATGGTGTTGTTATATGTTGTTATATGTTGTTATATGGTGTTATATATTGTTTTTTGTTGTCATATATTGTTATATGTTGTTATATGTTGTTATACGATATTATAATATAATATCAAAAAAATATATATATATATATAGTATGCTATGCAGCATAGTCTATCGATGTCCGTGGCAGCGAGGCCACCAGATCTGATGAGACAATGTGGCGCCTGAACGTACGGATGCCAGTGGCTCGACGCTGCGATGGGGTCAAAACCTATGGTGCTGTGACTGGGAGATGAACACACACACAGAATCGCTTCGCGCGATTGTTTGATGATATGATGTGATGTGATGAGCATCAATTGTTTACCAACGATACATTTTGATATGAACTACACGATATTCTTGGGTTGTGATCTGTACCCACTTGATCTCCCATGGATTCTGCAAGACTGCGGTTTTGGTCACCACATTTCTTGCGCCGTCACGCCTCAACAGCCGCTACAGCAGTAGGACTCTGTGCAGGGAGAGACTGATCAACCACCAGGCTACACCGGCAACAGCTGTTTTGACTGCAATTGCCGACTGGCTCAATCGCTTGACAGGAATGGGTGCTCAGCAAACAGACTCAAACATGGATGTAATCTCAACATGTAATTTGTGGGATGTGAGCAGCGGAATAAATAAGCACATGTCTGCAGTCAGTCAGTTTAAGCACTTCTGATACTTCTGGATTGCGTGTGTCAGGATAAGAATCAAGAACAGGGTTGTCTGTACTCCGGAGGTCTACCCACACGCATACTCATTCACTATATTCAATGATCTTAATGGTATGTTGCCTATTGGCTTCCACAGGCAGATAGATATGTTCTTGAAATTGGTATACAGAACTTTTTCGCAGAGATCACTGACAGGTCCTTGGTTATTGTCAGCTGACCAACGCCAAGTGTAGCTGGGGCCCAGCCGCCATGGAGGCTGAGGATGAGGATGAATCCTTGAAGATTCAGCTGCAGCAGCTTCAGCAGCTGCAGCAGATGGTGACTGAAGACACCGCAGACACTGAGGCCACTGAGGCGGCGCAAAAGACAGCTGAAGCTCCGGAAGCTCCGCAAGCTCCAGAAGCTCCGGAAGCTGAGAAACCTGGAGCTGAAGCAGCTCCAGCGGTTGATGTGACTGCAACCTCTGCACCTGAAGCTGCCCAAGCTGCCCAAGCTGATGAGAGTGAGAAAGCACAGCCCAGTGAGCCAGTTGCTGAAGTGGCCGAAACTGCGGCTGAACCGGCGGAGGAAAACACAGAAGCTGATGCCGAAAACGGCACAGACATGGCATGCATTGTGCCACAGGTGACCTACGATGAAAAGAGTCACTTTACCAAAGAAGGCAGGTGGGTTCTTCCCAAGCGCAGTCAATTTCCATCGATTTTCTGCCCACTCCGGGTGCGTGTTCGCTTGGCGAGCCCTCATGATGTTTCAGTTGTGAATCCATACAAGATTCCAGTTGCGGAGGTTGAGAAAATTCTACGAGACTCACTCGGTTTCAAGGATCTATTTATCCGATTCGATGACTGCCGAGATCGCATTGATGCTGCAGTCAATGCGAGGGAGGTTGTCGTGGCCATCAATGGCGAGTTGCCGGAGGGTCTCAAGGTGGGGACGCAGAAGCAGGTGGAAAAATATGAAAAAGAGTCCTTGTCAGCTACCGTTGTTGATGTCTTGGAAACATCAAATGACTTGGATCCGGAGCGGATCAATTCCTTGACATCCCGCCTGAAAGAGAGTGAGGCTTGTGATGCCTTGGTCCTGGAATTGCCACAGATTTGGATCATCTCGGACCCAGAGTTTCGAGCCAAGAGTGCTAGCATTGGTTTGTACCCAGGAAGCTTCTGGATGGGTTTCTTGAAGTCCTGGGGGGCTGTGAAGGTGGCTGAAGTCTTCTTCAAGAAAATTCCTGGCGATACTGGACGAGAACCCATGGTTTCAGTCGCTGTACAGTTCCGAGAACAGGAGAACTTGAGGATGTGCTTCACTTTCCTCCATGACAGATATCTAGTCCATCCAAAGCAAAAGAATGCTTTGCGGCAACCCTGGGGCAGATTAGTGGCCTTTGAGGACTTTAAGTCCAAAACCCTAGGAAGACCTGCCCAGAAAAAGCCCAAGGCTGCAACAAAGCCGCAGCTGCAGATCAATCGACCCATGCCACAAGTGCCTCGAAAACAAGCAGCTCCCGCAAAGGACGCCAAAGCCACCATGGACTTTGATCATGAGCTCACACCAGCTGAGGCCATGGCCGGCCTGTCCGGAAGGACGCTGGAGGCTTTCCAGATGGTCATGAGCCGAATGGAAAGATTAGAGAGGGAGAACAAGGAGCTCATGCAGGTCCTGATTCAGATGCAAGGTTTATTGCAGCAGTCCCAACAGCGAAATGAGCAGCTAGCAGGCATTGCACGAGCCGATCCTTCCACGAATAGCACTGCCCGCGTGGCGCTTGAGGCGCAACGCCACGCCATGATGGCCTCCTCCATGGTGCCTCCACCGGTTCCACCGGTTCCGCCAGCACCAGTGGATCCCTCGTCCCCCGAGAAGCGTCCCGCGGACGCTGAAGCCTCCCAACCTGAGGCCGCAGAGGCCGCAGAGGCCGCGGAACCATCCGTGGAACGGCCCTGGAAGCATCAGCGGCGGCGCCAGCGGCGCAGTGCGGTAGATGCGGTAGATGCTGATCCACACCTGGCGGATGTGGGGGATGAGGACGAGGATCAAGGGTCAGGTCTTGCGGCTTACCACAACGCATTGCTGGGCGTGTCGTGAAACAGATGGGCAGATGGCAAAAAGGGAAAAAAAGTACTGAACCATTCACAGGAATGTAGATTTTTCAGAGTTGTGATGTGCCATGGTGGATCTTTGAAGCTTGAAGATGGAAATCATGTCTTGCAGTTGCACCACTGAAAGCACCAAGGTTGTCGTGTACTTGAACTTTCGCAGCGAATTTCACGTGCTTTGCGCTCGACCCTGGCTGGATCAAGGCGGAGACACCGGACTGACAAGCTGTTTTGGGTGAAAACGGTCTCCTAAGATTCCAAGATAATTATCAGATGTCTAAGATATCTTGCGATGTTTGTGGATCTCAGCGCTACAGTATGTCTTTATCATCATTGCCGGAGTGTGTACGTGTGTGTGCTCTATTTCTGAGTCGGGCCTACATGTTTCGGCACGGTCAAGACTGCGTCCTTGCGTTTGTAGACCGAGTGATTCCCGTGACATCCCACTAGGCAACCAAAACATTCTGTATATATCAAGATCTACATGAGCTAACATGGGATCGTTCGCTGTACTAAAAGTGGGCCAACATTTTTGTGTTCCCCCAGCAATATATTTCAATCATTTCAATCATTTTATATAATCCAAGTGATGCCACGTGAATCAAGAGGATTGAACTGCTTCCAGCATGGGCATAGCGGCATATCCACCGTTTTGCCAGGTGCTTGGGAGCCCTCTAGCATGGAGAGCACCGTCAGCACTGGCATTCCCAACGGACCCTATTCGGGCCCAGTCTTCCAGAAGGCCAGCCCAAACCGGTGCGGGTGATCAGCAAAAGTGTCTATAGATCAATTCGTTGTTAATTTCCATCCCTACAGCATTCATGATCATTCAAAATAAGAATGTTCTTCCCCAAATGATTGCCAGTTGACTACTACTAGTACTAGTATTTGTTATAATAGATTATCTATGTGTTTAACTTTCTTGATCTGTGGATGGGTTAGAGCCACCGAGGCAGTTGGCAATGGCATCCTTGACTTATATGGCAGCGAGTGTGGCGAAGGCACATACTTTGTCTTCGTTGTCCGAGTTCCCAGACGTTCCGTGGAAAGAGCCTAGCTGGACAGCCCATAAACGCGCAAGAGTCTCAAGGACTAGAATGGAGAGATTCATTAACTGGACACACCCACATATATAATCAAGTATATATTATATATGTATATTTATAATATAAATTATATACTTCATATATAATTATAATATATATATATATATTCATTTTTATTTGTTTATTTACTTTATATATATACATTTATATTCATTTATATATATATATTCTTTATACATATTATATGATCATATATTATCTATACTGTATATATTTAAGATATTATAATACGGTATTACAGTGTACAGTGTGATTCAATATGATGTTTAGACTTTCTGAAACAAGTGGACAAGATAAGCCTTCAGTGCCGCACTTCAGGATTGCCTCAGTCGGACGTTGTTGTTCATGTGTTTTCTATATTTTTTTTCGTGGTTCACAGCAAATTCTGGATACAGTTGACATCAGTTGACTGAGATGATTCAACATTTCAACTTCAAGATTTTCCATGGCCCTGAGCCAAACAACTCTTCAGCTGCTGAGGATGTACAACCCAACAGCTGAATTTCGAGGACAGCCCGATTCCTTCATTTCCATCGTTTGTTTGTGTGTTTATGCAGGTTGATGGTTTGTCCCTTTTGGTATATTAGTGTGACACCATGCAAGAAGAGCTAAGTAATTGGTCAAGGTGAACCTATCTATTGTCCATGCAAGAAAAACAACATTATAGTGTATGTTATCATATTATATCACATTTGTATAACAATGGGGAGGGACAACATGCCCCAGACAAGAGCATCTTGAGGTGGGGGTCAGATCTCGGATTCCCATTTTATGGAGGGTCCTGTTGGGGGAGGGTTGTAGACCACCGTTTTAGATCTATATAATGGGGACCTATATGACCCTCCCACTTAATCTACAAGAGTCAGTATATATTTAACATATCATTATCAAAGTACAAGTGGCCAGAGCCTTTCTGAATCGACGATCCAGTCGGATATACGATAGGTCCCTTCTGAGGAAAAAGTGGTTTCCTGCAGGAGGAATAGGGGTCGGTGGGTTGCATCCAAGAAGCAGGAAGGATAGGAAGGATCAGGACCGTCACACTAAAAAAACAAAAAAACTTGCTGTTTCGATTGTCATCACACAGCTTGCCCAAGCCTTTTGCAAGTTCGAGGAATATCGAGCCCATCTTCCGAGGCAAAACCAATTCTTTAAAGTGCTGCATTGGTGAATGATGATTCGCAAGAGGAAGACCCCGTTGCTATATCGTGGTTATGTGATGTTATGTAGATGCATTATGTACAGATGGAATATATTTGAATATGATATTGGTCATATTGACCCATAGCAAATTATTTGTGAACCTCAATGCGAGACCCGCTTTGACACAATGATCAACTCTGTGTGAGACCTCATTGCTCCAACCGTTCCAGCGATTTGCTACTGCTTGTAATCTCACCTGTCTCCTAGTCAATGGGTTGATCATGTGAAGTGAGATGTACATAGGATATCATAGGATGAGACTCAGCCTGCCTCATTCAGCGATCAGCATCGTCGTTGATCGCAAGTAGCTCGTATCCGATGATTTGTTTCCGCTAAGCTCAAAGCCGGCCAGCAAAATAGTGTCGGATGGTCGCTGTAGGGTAAAAAATCAAGTCACATTTCGATGAAACATGATGAACCTCAGAAGTGCTCTCATGTTTCTTTCATGTGGGGTTGTCTTAAACTTGTTGGACCCCAAAACTATTTGCTCAGCAAAAACACCATTTTGGGCTTATTTGGGGTTCCGGATTTAAAAACACACCATGTTTTCGATGTGTTCCTGATTGTTTCTGCACAGTCAAACCTATGCCTCCAGATCTCAGATCAAGAACCTAGGTGTGCGAGCGCCACAGCGTACAGAATGCCTGATGCACTGAGGGGTGTCACTCAAATAATATAGTAAATGATGACAAAGTGACGCGAAATCCAAAAGACCCAAGTCGATCCAGATTAAATCGAACTGATAATTACCTGCAGATGCCTGTACAACGTGACTAAATGCATGGTTGCTGGGAACAGACCTTCAACATACATTCAACATCATTCAACAGCATCAAATCTTCCAACCGCTGTTTCGCAGATATAGCGTCCACAATTTCCTTTGGGTCCAAAGTGGCACAAGGTCGGGTTTGCATGAGCACAGTTTTGGGCAAATCATGCCATACTGCCTTAGCCTTCTCTTCCTGGCTGTGAATAGTATCAAAGGGTTTCTTGAAGCTCGGCAAGGCTTCCCCATTTTGTGGTCATTTGGAATTTCTATGGTATATTTCCAAGATACTGCAAGATGATGAGTTTTCTTGTGCTCTCATTTTGGTTGTGCGTAGCTAAAACAAATCAGCAGAAACGGTGTTGATGCAATGTCACCGAGGGCAAAGGCTTGTTGCACCTCCATGGTGGGTCCACTGGAACACAATCTTTTAAACCTCAATTTTGATCCATAGCCACGTGCTTCCAGCATCTTCCAGTGACCTTTACCACTTTTGCCTTGCTTTGCATCAGGTGAATGACCACAGGCACCGCTTTCATCAGTTTCACCACGTTGCAGCAGAAACACAGAGAGAGAGAGAGAGAGAAGTAGGGATCATAGTTATTGGGACTATTTGGGCCATTGATCGCGTAGACACATGAATATGTTTGTTTTTCGTTGTGCTTCATTGCTGGAAACTGAAGGTGGAGATGCGTGCGCAGGGCAGAGTGGGTTCTGGGTATACTGAGAAGTGAGGGTTGCTGTACGTTTCCAAGAAAGTCGAATGTGTCGGAATTCTTCACATTTTCTTTATATATCTTGAATTGAAAGGGGCCAAATATGGATAAATATGTTTTTTTTTCTGGATTGTGGCAGCAGGCTGGTCAGATTTTAGGGAAAGCTGCGCTGCTTTACTGTGCTTGGGATCCTCCCTGTCTGAAATGCTGGAAGTCGCAAGTCAGATGGTTCGCAGCCACAGGTACTACAACGGTTCCGCTGAAATTGGTTCGAAGATCCAATCAGATCGCCAGTGTGGACACTCGATAGGTTACCAGGTTACCTTGTCTCCCATGTTATGAAATCTTCTGAAAAACATATTCCACCTTGAATGATCTTGATTGTCACTTCCCTTGCTTTCTGGTTTGCCATGTGTTGTATATTATTGTGTAACAGATATGATTGTATGATATTGTAGAATATTGTATGCAGTAGAACCATGTGTTCCTATCAATATTGTATGAAAAAGGAAGCGGTTTGACTTCCCTCGCAATAATGATACCATATGCATACATCCATATACTATGCCAAAGAAACTAAGGCTTTTGCGTGAGCAGCTCACGCCCAATGCAAGTGGCCTTGTCCGGTGGCCGAAGTCGGGGACAACAGCTGCATCAATTGAATATGGCTTAAAATGACGATTACAGTAAGTGCATGGTTGTAATACTATATATTGTGATATATTGTGTAATATATATATATATATAACATATAAAAATGTACAACAAACTTGAGTACCAGACATAATTCAGCATCCAACCCCATTTCCGTGAATCGCTCGGGAATGGTGGACCCATTAACATCCTCTGCAGGATGACATGTCGCAGTTTTTTACATGTCACCTTGGCGAGAATCCAGCAATGAGAATGTTGGCAACCCAATAATAAACCTACCATTTGAGGATGAATCATTAATTATATGGTTATGGTTATTATTATTATATCATTATTATGGAATTCAATATATAATAAACCCAAAATAATAATATTATATATATATTTGGGTTTGTCTCATGATTCAATGATATTCAGGATTTCTCAGCCATTTACACTGGATTTGTCACTATCCGCACGATTAAGATTTGTGCTTGCCAACCAGAAAAGAAGTGCAGAAGCTCCAGACGACTCAAAGTGGACATTTTATGCTGAACATGTGTTGCTACTGAAATATATATTATTATATATATATATATTATATATATATAATATATATATATATATTATATTATATATATTATATATACATATTATATATATATATATATTATATATATATATATATATATTATATATATATATATTATATATATATATATATTATATATATATATATATTATATATATTATATTATATATATATATGGATCCATGCCTGCAATAAGAGCCGCTGACACTTGCATATTCCTTTGGGGGATGAACATCCACTCGGCGGGATTGACATCTGCCTCTTGTGATATGGATTTCACTGAGAATAGCGGGGGGTTCCCCATTTTCCGACTGGTCAATCTTCATTTTACCTTTTAAACTATATAACAAGTGCTTAAACATGGCCATATTATGGGGGTATATGGGGGTAATTATACGCTATAGCCTAATTCGCCATGGCAAAGCAGAGTTTGTGTTTGGTGAAGACCTAAAGCTCGCTGGTTCTTCCCCGCTATGGAAAATCACAGGTCTTGTTTGATCTATCTCCTCATTTAAGATTGCCATATTAGGGGTTAGGGGTGGGTATATATATCCCATGTTCAGTCACTCCAATTTTTTCATGGTTGGTGACATTGTCCCATTGTCCCATCGTATCCTCATTGAGTGTCTATTGTTGATGGTCAAATTCCCCATGTTCAGACACAGCCAATCATGTATCATATTCAGTTGGTTAATGTTGCTTATATATCTCCTTGTTCATCTCCTTATATCCGTCTATATCCCCATTATAATCATGATATCCCATGAATCCCCATGAACTCCCTATTCTCAAATGACATGGAGTCATAAACCAATATGTCAACCAAACGCGTGGCTTGCCCACTGAGATCGTGGCCATGGTTGGGCTTCCTGCCCGAGGAAAGTCATTTATTTCCAGAAAGGCCGTGTCATTGGGATTGGATGATCTACCGCGCTACCAATGGGACGATGATCAAGGGATACTTTTTATGGATCATCAAGGAAAATCATCCGTTTGGTCATTGATAAATGGATTGATGATGGCTTAATGACTCAGTGGCCTGAGATGATGATTCAATGCTCCTCTTCACCAATGGGATCATTGGGTTTGCAGGTAGAGCGGTTCCTGAAATGGACGGGCAATCGCACGCAGACCTTCAATGTTGGCAACTTGCCGAAGTCATTGTCTCGTGCCATTCCATGATTTCTGGTCAGCAGAGGGAAAATCCCGGAAAATCATGTGTGATTCCATGTGATTCCTGCCAATGTGATTGTTTCTTTTGGAAGAGCAAGCCACTGAGCCGGCGTTGAGGACTTTGGCGTTAGAGATGACCTTTTGCGTAGGCTGAAACATGAAACAGCACAGGCTGTGGCTTCAACATTGGTCTATGTTCAAATAGGGGACCCCCTTAACCCAAAACCTGTGGTTGATCGGTTTATCATAGTTTATTGTAATTTATCATTGTATTCCCAAATGGCTAGAAGTTGTAGCTCTTTTTCCACAGCCACATGCTTTCTCTGAGGAAAGTACCGAAGGGACGCCGTGGATCCTGAGAGGTCTGGAAAGAGCGACTTCTTTGACAAGAGCAACCGTGATGCTGTGGCACTTCGGCGATGTTAGACAGCATGGAAAAACTATGTGTTTCAGACATGTTTCTTGATGTTTATTGCTTTAACTTATGTGAACTTCCCTCGTAAATCCTCGTACAATGCAAGAGTTTGGAGCTAAACCTGTGGCATGAGTTACGACACGGCTTGCCATCAAGGTTTTCAGCACAACACTGTGGGAACCACATCCCCATAGACAGACCCGCTGAAGAACCATATAAGAACCATTGAAAGATTCAATGGGGCTAGAACTGGCTAAAACCTGAAAGATATTGCTGGACCGCGAACTTTTTCGACCTCTGTAAGCAGGGCCATTAGAACAAGCAGTCTTCCTTTCTTTCTTCCCAGGTCCAGCGCAGAGAGATGGCCATGGCTGCTTTGGTCTGCCAGGGTTGATATGGGTTGATGCTCAAAATGACTAAACTCAAAATATGTAGCCCCGTGAACAACATTTGAATCGTTCCTGTCTACTGAATTGTGATGTTTGCGACACAGATCTATTGCACGAGCCATTTTTTTGGACATGTTGCCTTGCTCGAGGAATCTGTCAGTACATCTACGTCAGTCAGAATTGATACTTCGTTCTTCTGATTGTCTCCATACAGAACTATACACCTATATTTGTAATTACTGGTAGCCACAAGACATGTGATACCATCTGATGCATTGCTCTACATACATTCTACTGAAATCATCCGTAATTACAATTTTCCCCAGTGGTTTTGGTCTGCGGCAGTGTGGTTGGAACATTGGACACATCCCTTTGTCAAGACGAGCATTCTAGCGCACAGGCTGATGCCATCAAATTCCTTGATGATGGTGGAAAATTTGCAATTTTCGATGCGACGAACAGTGCCCGCTGGACATGAGTATCTATTGTTCAATAGAAATGCAGAGAACTGCAGGTCAACAATCCATACCGTCACAAACGATTACCAATGGAGAATTGGCACAACTACATCTCCAATATCTCCCAGGTGTAGGGGAGATAATCATTTGAATTGAGATTAAAACTATCATGGATGTATTTGCATGTATTTGCGATGAATTGCTTTGGCTTTGTTTTTATCCCACATTTTCAGACACCCAAATAAGTAGAACGTTTGGTTATACATATCCCCATTTAAGCCCTATTATTGATGGTTAAAAGTCCTACTTTCAGACACACACACACACAAGACAATCATGGTGGGTTACATGATCTCAAAATTATATCGTGACCCAAACCTTATAACTTATTTGTTGATGGTCAAATCCCCAATTTTCAGACACACCCAACATGTTCCAACTGTGAATTCCATTCTGATCATTCATGTTGTGCTTTTGGACCCTGTCTGCACATGAACCATTCGCCGACCGATGCCATCACATTTTCACATCTCAATGGGATCATCAGCGGATCCCTTGAGCATAGCAATTTAGCAATGCAACGACCTGCAGGTCGATAAACGCCATGGAGGCATTTGCCACTTGCGTGTGAAAACAGCCGTTTGCACCATTTGCTCTGCCGAACAGCCGTTCACCAGTTGGTAGAGCGGAGCCCTGAACCAGGGCAAAGGCCATGCCGATCTGGTCAGAGATGCCACGTCAGTTTGGTCCAAAGCTACGAGCCCAATATGCAGCTGCTAGTGAATATAGCTTGTCCCTTCATGATGACTGCAGTGGATCAGCTGGTGAAATTGACGACCCTGATGCCAGTTACACTGATTGGTTTCAGGTTGACGACGACGACAATCCTGGCATGACTCGTTGGGTGTGCGTAGAATGTGGGAAGAGTAGTTTTGCGTGGAACGTGATAGCCGAGAACTGGACATGCATGGAATGTCATGGAGATCAGTTTTATGATGCCAGGCGACCTGCAAGACACCACACACAACATGGTACATGGGTCTACATGCCTCATGATTCGCAGAGCCCTGTGAAGACGCCATCATCACAGAAGACTGGAAGGCGAAAGGCGAGACGCCGTCGGCGACACCCTGCCGATCCACCTGATGATTTGATTGGCGACGGACAGGAAGAGACTGCTGAGTCTGAAGTTGCCACCAATGACCCAGTAATTGATGTGACACCAGCTGGATCAGTGCGTGCGCGGGGACGACCACATCGAGCAGAAGCAGTTCAGCCGCGTGTGGATGACCCTATTCAAGCAATGACTGCAGCACTCCAACAACTGGCAAATGGACAGACTAACCGGAGTTCAACCTCTAGTGATTCCTGGATCAGTGCTATGGGACCTCAACGTGGTGTGAAGTTTCGTGGAGGTGCACCACCGCAACCGCCTGCATGGAGCTATTCTGCCTCTGACATTCGTGCTTATGAGAAGTATGAGAGAAAGGTCAAGGTTTGGGAGTTGCAGGTTAAGCACTATATGACTGACGCTGAGGCCGCCCTCACTCTTTTCACTTCCTTGCGTGGTGAAGCTGAGCAGGAATTGGAGTTTGTGGATGTCAACACCATCTACCGTAAGGGTGGTGTGGATACCATTCTGAGCCAGTTGAAACAAGCCTTCCAGCAGAAAACAGTGTACGTCAAGCGACAGTATCTGCACGAATATGAGTCTATCGGTAGGTATCCAGGAGAATCACTCCGAGCCTTCATCAATCGATATCGTCGTGCAGAAGCTTCCTTGCGTGCAATCAACATAGATATCAGTCTGACGTACGATGATGAGAGTCGCGGTTCACGGTTGCTGGATCGAGCCCGACTGACCACTGAGCAGCAGAGGTTGATTTTGGTAGGTACAGGTCAAGCCCTTTCATTTGATGCCATTCGTGCGGCACTCATGCTTCAGTTTCCGGAGCACAAGCCGACACCTCCTGTTGCTGGCCGTGAATCCAACAATGCTCCATATCAGCCTAAGGGATTTGGAAAGAATCACCAAGGTTCTACTTCGACTTCCTCATCCTCTACATCCTCAATTGGAGGTGGAAAGGGGAAGGGTTCTGGAAAGGGACCACGAAGAGTGTATCAGACTGAGACTATTCAAGAAGGTGATGAAAATGAGGAACAGGCAGAAGAAGGTGACAACGAAGTCCCCGCTGATGACCAGCCTGAGGAACAAGGGGATCCTGAATGTGAAGATGCAGAAGCAGAAGTACAAGAAGAGGATGCTGCCAATTTGGCTGAAGTTCTCACCGTCACTGCTCGAAAGTTGGCGAATGTCACGCAGGGCAGGAAATACTCAGGTCAGCCAAAGAAGAGCATCCAAGAGAAGAAACGGACTTCGATGTGTGCAGCCTGTGGCATCAAAGGCCATTGGGCTGGTGACCCAGAATGCGAGATGACACCGAACCAGCAGACAGACTCAAAGACTACATCCTCCAGTTTCACTTCATCCCAAAAGGGAAAAGACAAAGGTCAAAAAGGCCGTGAGGATTCGAGCAGTTCTGCCAAAAAGGTGATGACCGTTCACCACAGCTCTGGGTATGACACCACCGTCGAATACATGCCACCTCATGAACAACCTCATCCACATTTTGCTATGGTTTGCACTTTGCCACATGTTTGCCTGAGCACTTCAACATCTAAGACCTTTGGTTTCATGATCATTGACACGGCCTGCCAACGTTCTTGCTGTGGAAAGTCATGGGCATCACTGCAGGCCGAACATTTGGAGTCCTTCCGCCTCAAGATTCATCACGAGGCCAGCTCTGAGCGGTTTCAGTTTGGAGCAGGACCCCCAATGGTTTCTTTGGAGAAGATTTGGATGCCCAGCTCAATTCAAGGCTGCTGTTTGATTTTGGGAGTCGATGTGATTGATGCCAATATTCCTTTTCTTGGAAGTTTTCGTTTGCTGAAGCGTTTGGGTGCAGTGATTGATTTGAATCAGCATGTCGTTCACTTCAACAAGTTGCATGTCACCACATCTCTTTCACGTGTTGATGGACACCTTGCGATTCGAATAGATGAGTTTCCACATTCACCCAATCGTCTTCGCATTTGGTCCATGATTGCTGATGCTGGTTTTCATGATCCTGAAGTTGCCACAGTTTTGACACTTGAGCAAGCGGCCGACGACACTGCTGTGAACTCTCAAGCAATTCGTCCGCTACCTGAGCCAACTCACCATGGATTTCAACCCTGTTGTGAGGAAGCGATGGAAACGCCTCAGTGCCAAGCTGCTGGATTTCGGCAAGAACTTGGCTGTTCAGCTATTCCAGGCATTTCGTCTGGGAGTCATGGACAAGAAGACATACATGAACTATCTCCAGGAGAAGGACAACGCCCCTGTCAAGAACCGCGGCACCAAAGCAAGCGCGAAGACAGCGGCCCAGGAACATCAACAGAACCTCCAAAGAGATTGCCAACACCTGGAGTTCAAAAGGCACGGGAACCGCCACGGAAGCTATGCGACGTGCCTCAGATGCAAAGCCAGATGGCTGTGGGACGGAACCGGATGGAAGTTGCATGGCTGCTCCTCCAGATTGTTGCTGCCTCTGCCATCTTTCTTGACGACGGTGGACGGTTCCATTCAAGCCCCAGCTTCACAGGCGGATTATCTGCCCCTGAAAGCACTGGCCAGCAAGGCCAAACCCAAGCCTGGTTCGGGAACGAGGCAACCAAAGACCAGATCCAGGCCACCTTCTATGACATCCTCAGCGGCAGGCCATCTGCTCCGAGAGGAGGAACTCCAGGATGTGGATCAGGACATGGATCTACTCAGCCTATACAGCTGGTCGGACGTCGCAAGCGATTGACTGGTGATTTGAAGAAGAACATAAAGACCCTGGAGGCCGAGGTGCACGTCATGCAGCACATGCCATTCGAGCGCAACAACAAGAAAAACGCTGTTGATGTTTTTGAGCTGTTTGCTGGAACAGCCAAAGCAACTCGTATGGCAGGTCAGTATGGACTCAATGCCCTGGAACCCATCGACAAGAACGATGGCAAGGACCTCCAGGACCCAGTCATTCAGAAGATGGTTGAAGAGGCCATCGATCGCTTTTCGCCGCTCCTGATGCTCATTGGTTTTCCTTGCACCTTCTGGAGTGTGATGAATGAAAACTGCAACTACAGCTGGAGAATGCATGAACTTGAAGCTCTGCGTGAACTTGAAAGACCTCTCCTTCGCTGGGTTGCAGACCGAATCAAACAACAGGCTTTGGCTGGCAGGTTCTTTGCCTTGGAGAACTCTGCCAAGAGCAGAATTTGGGATGAGCCTCCAGTGATCGAGCCCATGGACTTGCCTGATGCTCAGCTCGTCACTTTGGACGCAGGTGCCTTTGGAGCCACCGACAAAGATGGATTTCCAATCATCAAGACCCACAAGTTCTTGGTGAATAGCCCTGCTTTGGCTCAGCTGCTTCACAGACGTCTCAATGCCCAAGAACGCCAGATGTGCAAGCCACTGGAAGGTATCAATGTGACCAACTCGCAAGTCTATCCTGATGAGCTGGTGCGCACAATTTTGAGATTTGTGAAGCAGGAGGCCAAGAAGCTCAGTCCTTTGCGCTTCGAAAAGCCTTTCGAAGTTTGTTTTGCACAGCCTGTTGATGATGAAGATGCATGGCGCCGCATTTTGAATGAGGTCACCAACACCTTTGCCAACAGCTCAGTTCGAGTTTTGACTTTGCAGCCTGGCCAGGAGCTGTACCGAAAGATTGAGGAGATGGTGCCTTGGGAGATTGTCAGGGTGCAGATCGCCAAAACACCGGTGACTAGAAGACTTCCACGGGATATTCCTTTCACTCACCGTGGAGCTGCACTGCTGTACTCCGACGAAGGCATGGCGCTGGAAGCTGAGGACCTCAGCAATGTGGCATTCCCCAAGCAGCGCTTTAGCAAAGCTGTTCAGTCCGCTGTCTTCTTCTTTGGACTTGCAGAAGATGACAGCAAGAAACAAGCGCTAAGAACAGCCGATGATGCTGAAGAACAGGAAGGTCCTCATCTGCCGGTCCCTGGACTTAAGACCGATGTGACCTTCCCTGGCGCTCCAAAGACTTTGCCAGCAGCAGTCAAGGCCTCAGTGGCTCGACTTCACCTCAACACTGGCCATGCCCATAAGAAGGAGCTCATTCGACTTCTCTCCTCCTATGGGTCAATCAATTCAGCCACTTTGACTGCCATCAATCACATGGTTTGTGGTTCATGTGAACGAACCAAGCCACCAGCACCTCCTCGCCCAGCATCCATTCCACAGTTCATGGGCCAATTTGGAGAACGAGTTCAGGTTGACATTGTCTACATCCGAGATCTTTCTGGATCGAATCATCCTGTGCTCGGAATGGTTGACATGGCCACCCTGCTCCAACAAGCAGTTCGTCTTCACAGTAGAGCCTCAGCTCATGTTGCAGACCAGTTCAGACGCAGTTGGTTGATGCCCTATGGATATCCTTTGGTCTGCGAAGTTGATGCTGATGGAGCCTTTGAAGGCGACTTTAGAACTGCCTTGGAAGACGCTGGAGTTCACTATGTGGTGATACCTCCTGAAGCGCATTGGCGCATAGGAACTGTGGAGAGGAGGAATGCAGTTCTTCGAACAGCTGCTGAACGTTTGATTGATGAGAATGCTGTGACCAATGGCGAGGGCATTGATTGGATTTTGATATCAACTGTCCAAGCCTTGAACAGCAGCACGGCCACCAAGGGACGCAGCCCCTATCAGGCCGTTTTTGGTCGACTTCCACGTTTTCCTGGCGACCTGATGAGTGATGATCGTGCAATGATTGTTTCAGATCATCAAATGCTTGCTGAAGAACTTCGACAACAAGCCTTGCGAGTCATCAGCGAGACCAGAGCGTCCCAAGTCATTCGAAGAGCCTTGCTTCGAAAGACCAAGCCCAACAAGGAGGAGTCTCAGGCCATTTTGCCTGGAAGCCTTGCTGCCTACTGGCGATGGACCAAACGAGCTGCCGGCAAGAAGAAGGGTGGCTACGTTTTGGGCAGACTTCTCCATCATGATCCCGATGGCAAATCTGCATGGATCCAAGCTGGATCTTCTGCAGTTCAAGTGACCTATGAGCAGCTGCGCCCCACGTATGGACTTGAAGCGTGGAACCCTGACATGGAGGACATTCGGCTCTTGAAGAATGCTGAGAAGAACCTCACGCAGGGCATGTGGAAAGACCATCGGGGACCACCTCCACCAGAAGATGAACCGATGGAACCTGACCTAGCGGTTGAGGCTGAAGATGAAGAGATGGGCGAAGCCATGGCAATTGAGCCTGGACTCTTGCTTGGAGAGCCACAACCTTCTTTTGTTCCTGAGCCTCCTGTTTTGCCAGTTCCACTTCATCATCCTTCTATGCTTCAACAACCAATGGCGATGAACTACTCTCCAGTGTACAACCAGAGCATTCGCCAAGATGTTCAGAATTTTCTTCCTTTCGAGATGGACCAGAGGAATGTTCGACCTCGACTTCATGAAGATTTGGATGTGCAACCTTCACCCACATCACCATTGTCTGATATACAACCACCACCATTATCAGCACCACCTTCATCACAACATAATTTATTACCACCATCAATTCCAAGTCCGGAACATTCACAACATCTTGAAGTACCAGCTCTTCAAGCCGAACCTCTACCAGCACCATCAGATGCAATTCCTTCAGAACCACATGAAGTGATTCCACCACCACCTGAAGTTGCAGCAGCTGATGTTGCCATTCCAATTGACAGCTCAAGCAATGGCCTTGGCAGCTCACAACCAACAGTTCGCGTTTCCGAGAACTCTTCAGGACCACCATCAACCGCAGCGCTGATGACCAACCACTTCACTTTTGTGGTTCAGCAGGTCCCTGAAGAGCCCTACTACACGTTTGAACGTGTTGAGGACGGGTGGGATGGCAATGTGAAAGCCATTTCTCCTTTGACCTCCACAGCCTTTCGTGTGGCTGCAGCCAAGGTCGAGAACGAAGAGATGTCTAGTGATTCATCAGATGATGAGCAATCACCAACGATGGAACGTCTTTCGAGACAAGAACGGAAAGCCATGGATCGAGAAATTCCCTGGCGAGTGATTTTGGAAAGCCCTCCTGAGACTGTCGAGCTCTACGTTGAGGCCAACCGCAAAGAATTTTCCAGCTGGCTGAGTTGGGGCTGTATCGCTCCTTTGAAGCCCGACAAGATCAAGGAGATCAAAGCAACTCCTTCTTTGCGACGGAGAATCATTCCATCACGCAATGCCTATCGAGACAAGAACCGTGGAGCTGGACCCACTGTTCGTGCAAAATGTCGCACAGTGGTGCTTGGATGCCAAGACCCAGATTTGGCTACCCTAGCCCGAAGCTCACCAACACCTTCCAAAACAGCAGAAATGATTCTTTTGCAGATAGCAGTGTCTGGCATGAATCAACTTGTGGAGCTCACCAACAAGAAATGGAAGTTGTGGAGTGGAGACGTAAGTACAGCGTTTCTGCAAGGCACTCCTGAGCCTCGAAGCCAGCCACTGTTCATGCGTGCACCACGTGATGGAATCCAGAAGCTTGCCAACACTTTCCCGGACGAGCTCTACGAGGTGTGCGGAAATCTGTATGGATTTGCTTCAGCACCACGCACCTGGTGGACCAATGTTTTAGGTACCACAAAGAAGCATGCCTTTTTCCAGCACCGCTATGACAGATGCTTCCTGATCAAGCGCGATGCCGAAGAGCGCCTGTTGGTCGTCATGATCATCCATGTGGACGACTTTTTGGTGGCCTTCCGGGAAGACTATGATGTAAGCGAGCTTGAGCAGATGTTCACCTGGGGTTCAACAACCTTGCTGACCGAGGACAACTGCATTGTTTTTCGTGGAAAAGAGATCCGAATGAAGAATATGCAGGGCAAGATCACTTTGCATGTGACACAGCAAGCCTTCATCGATGAGATGAGCACCGGCAAGCTTGGCCGTGGCAGATTGGTCAGCGAAGAGTTGAACGTAGCTGACTGGAGTGAGTTCAGATCAGTTGCGGGCTCACTGCAATGGCTGGGTGGACAGACCCGTCCAGACCTCTGTTCAGCTGTGAGCTTGGCTAACAGGGGAAAAGAGACAACCTTGCAGAACCTCAAGATGCTGTTTGAGTACATTGAGATTGCCAAGAAGACCAAAGACGTAGGTCTATGCTTCCATCCTGTGCCCTTCAACAAGGCCTCGATGATTGTGGGGTATGGTGATTCGAGCTGGGCAAACGCCCCTGGTGGCAATTCTCAGATGGGCAGCTTGGTGCTCTTTGCTTCACCTGACTGCTTAGAGCACAAGAGCTACGTCAGCATCTTGGACTGGAAGAGTGCAAGATCCCCAAGAGTGACACGATCCACTCTTGCAAGTGAAGCCAATGCGATGGATGAGACAGTGGATAGGGCGACCTACATAAATTACTTCATCACTGCTTTGCTCTATGGCACCACCGCCACTGGGAAACCTCACCCTGAGAGAGCCTTGCGTCAAGTTCAGTGTACAGATTGTAAGTCGCTGTATGATGCTGTCATTTCAGAAAACCCTTCCACAACAGAGAAGCGGACCATGATAGCAATTAGATCCATCCAAGACTTCATTTGTGAAGATGATTGCCGTTGGGTGCCAACAACGGTCATGTGGGCTGATTGTCTTACCAAAGAAGACAAGGAGCTCTGCGCTGCATTTCAAGATTGGCTAAGGCACCCATATGTAGCATTGGTCGACGAAAACAAAATACTCCAGTGTGAATTCCATTCTGATCATTCATGTTGTGCTTTTGGGCCCTGTCTGCACATGAACCATTCGCCGACCGATGCCATCACATTTTCACATCTCAATGGGATCATCAGCGGATCCCTTGAGCATAGCAATTTAGCAATGCAACGACCTGCAGGTCGATAAACGCCATGGAGGCATTTGCCACTTGCGTGTGAAAACAGCCGTTTGCACCATTTGCTCTGCCGAACAGCCGTTCACCAGACCAACATCATATTCTTGGATATTACATGATATTACTATTTGTTGTTTTTCTTATGCCATTACATCCCAATGTTTCCCATTCTTTCCCTGATAATATTCCCATTCACTATCCCTTTAAATCCCATTCAATGCCATTAAATCCCATTAACCCCCCTTATCAAAGCACAGGTACAGTGGAACGACGGAAACTTATCGCAGACAAGGCCTGAAGTCTGGACTGAACGACGAGTAAACTGTATGTCGAACCGGTCATTGGTTGGGCTTGCATACAAATTTTGATATATATATATATATATTATTGGGTTATAGATTATATATACAGTATATATATATATGGTATATAGGTCACGTTCAAATTCAATTATAGTTAAGATACGGTAACATACGTATCATTGGGCATGCTATTCGTAGATGCATATATACTCAAGAATTCCACTCTGTGTCAATATTGAAATATCAACGTCACATACCATGAGTCATGAGTGACAGAATTTCTCGACCCATCCCCGCACGCAACGATCATAGAAATTTGGGAACTCCATATCTTTCAAGTTGGTCATGATAGCTCATTGGTCACCCAGAAATTGACTTTCAAGAGGTTTCATCGACATTTGGGTTCTCCCTAACAGAGGGGTACCCCTTTTCACCATCGGTTGTCCCATTAAGAATGCCCGACTTTGGGGTTCCGGATGACTTGGAAAAACTTCATTTCTCAGTTGAAACTACTCTTGGAACGTGCAGGTCACTAATGCCGGCAGAAAATACAGTATCCTTTGGGTGGAGGCCGTGTGTGATGATGAGGAGGCTGGGAAGAGATGATTGGACATTCACCCAAACCATGCAAACGTATTTTTTCTGATGTTTTTTTTGCAGATATTGATATTCCCATATAATATGTGTGTTTCAACAAAAACAAATGATTCAAGATGCTTGCAGTTTTTTTTGCGCGTGATCCATGACTCTCGTCAACAAAAGATGTAAAAAGTCTAGGCTCCAAGCAACTTGGAAGCCGATGCAGCTCATTCACGTGGAGTGAATCGACAATGGATTTGACCGTTTGCCAGCTCATTGACTGTGCTGTGTGAGCAGGGATGACAAGCATGTAGCCTTGGAAAATGGTCTTCGAGTCTTCATGTGGGCGGTATTTCGTCATAAAATATCAGAAAAGGATACTATAGGCACGAATATCACTATATCGAATTGTTGTTGCCAGCGAAGTGGAACATGTGCAAACATCAGCAGCAAGATTTGTGGATCAGGTGGTGATGTTCAACATGTTGACAAAGGCTGGGAATACACCATGCCGCTTAGTTTCAAAATGTGCTACTCCCAAAGTCAATGGTTATATAATTCATGTTATATCATTTTATCCTAGCAGTCATCGATTGGGTATCCTCTTTTTTTGCATCCGTTTGAAAGAGACAGGCTAAGGTTGTGTTGTGATTGTGTTGAGCATTGAGAGGCAGGGCAGAGTCCCCTACTGTGCACAGCCCGACAGGTTCGCTACAGTCCAGACTTCCAACAGATGACCGAAGAGCAGGCACCGTTCTAGGGGGTCCGATGATATTTAGTCTCCAATATCTGATATACCCCGGTAGATCAAATGATTCAAATGGGTTTCCAGAAATTGTCAAATGATTATCATGTTCGTATTTCTACATGATTTCTTGGGAGTGAACTTAATTGTGAGTAAAAATAAATTACGTTACTAACCACTGTTCAGGTCAAACGAAAACATTCACAATCGAATTAGCCACACAGACTATGATGGGGACACTAATCTGGGGACTCGTTTTAAAAGAACATATATTCTATGGGCATCGCAACAAAGGTATGAGACCATGCCAAGCTCCGAATCATTTTGTTGAATTGTTTGCGACTGAATGTCTGGAAAGAGAAAGAGAGGGAGAGAGGAGAGGGAAGTCATTGGTTTATCATGGTTTATCTCAATCATGATAATCAATCTGGTTCAATTGTCAAATGGTGTCTCCAAATCATGACATGTAATGGCATGAATCACTATACAAGTGTATCATTATCTACTAAACTAGTTGATGTTGTAAATCTATCAGTGTTTCTTGGGGGATATCTAATTCATTGATAATGGTTCATCTACATGTCGAGATACCCTCAACTAACGTAGCTATGGAAATCACCAATTTTAAACAATTTCAATAGGTAAGTCATCTATAAACATATATACTGTAAATATCATGCAATCATCTACAACTATCATATGAATGATTATAGATGAGACATTTTCCACGGCAAATTCTTCGTTTCTAATGGAGATCTCACTCCACCAGTGACAGGCCATGCAGGACCTCAAGCAGCGGATCGCCAACTATGAGGAGATCTACGAGACCGTGCAGGCGGCCGAGCGGCGGGATGGGGATTCGATGGAGAAACATCATATCTGACATCAAGTCTGTGGCATGAAAACCAAGGGTAATTAATACATATAGAATCATATATATATACACATAACTATATATATATATATAACTATAATATATATATATATATATATTATTACTGCCAGACGCCTTGTGTTGCCCGGAGATTTACAGGGACGTTCCCGGCATGTTGATGTTGATGATGATGATGATGATGATTGAAGATCTTCAATGGATGTAAGAGGTTAACGGAGTTGGGAGAATTAAACCCTTATTGAAGATCTTCAATGAATGTAAGAGTTTAACGGGGGTGGGAGAATTAAACCCTTATTGAAGATCTTCAATGAATGTAGAAGTTTAACGGGGGTGGGAGAATTAAACCCTTATTGAAGATCTTCAATGAATGTAGAAGTTTAACGGGGGTGGGAGAATTAAACCCTTATTGAAGATCTTCAATGAATGTAGAAGTTTAATGGGGGTGGGAGAATTAAACCCTTATTGAAGATCTTCAGTGAATGTAAGAGATTAACGGGGGTGAGAGAATTAAACCCTTATTGAAGATCTTCAATGAATGTAAGAGTTTAACGGGGGTGGGAGAATTAAACCCTTATGGAAGATCTTCAATGAATGGAGGAGTTTAACGGGGGTGGGAGAATTAAACCCTTTTTGAAGATCTTCAATGAATGGAAGAGTTTAACGGGGGTGGGAGAATTAAACCCTTATTGAAGAATCTTCAATGAATGTAGAAGTTTAACGGTGGTGGGATAATTTATATGAGATGTATAGTGTGAACAAAAAAATCCTTGTAATTTACGCTATTCTGGGCTTGGGCAACACAAGGTGTCTGTGGGTATTATTATATCTATATATATTATTAATATATATATACATAACAGGTTGAAATGAAGGTCATTTGAGGATACAATGGAGATATGAAGAATATAGTAACCATCAACGGTTTTGGTACCTCAAGATTTTCCATCGGATGTGCATGGATGCCACCTCAAATTCAATGGTTTGGAAAATAATGTTTCTTTTACATATGTAATATATATATATGGATAAATTATAACGGCCTCACTGCGACCTCACTATAATCATGGTTAGTAAGGGGAATCATCCCCAAGATACAATATATATATATTATATACATACACTATCATATTACTGTAACTATACATTTCTAAACGCACCCATATCAAACAAACTTCCTGGGATCATTTCTATATCTTCGAAAACTCGCATGTGGTGAATTAAAGTCCAACTTGCATTGAAACCCAAGACTGTGTTCGTTGGGGACGGAGTAGCTCACGTTCAAGTCAGTTTGATGTGTTTGTCCTGTCACGTCCTCGAATCAAAGAGAGGGATGCACCGTGACACTCATCCCTTATAATAGAGTTTGGACGCATCAATCGGTACAACCCAAAGACCCTTAGTCATGTTCATACCTTCATGTCAATCAAACACAATGATATGGGAATCGTGTGAACTCTGGCTTTGCGTGGATTGCCAAGTCACTCGGCCAAAAGCCTGCAACAGGACTCCGAAGGAGCATTTATCAAACTCTTCAATTTGTCAAGCAAAGTGCCGGGCCTTAGTCGGGAGCATTGGAACATCTTGGAGCATATTGGAACTGCGATAGTTTTCATCATGTTTATCCTGCTAGCTGGGAAACCCTTTTTTTTGAAGGTTTGGGAAAATCAATCATCTAGAAATGGGGGATGTTCCATTGCCATTCCATTGCCATGTTTGTTTACCGCAGGGTTATATGGATTTCAAGCACGATGCGACAATCAATGTCTATCTATACCTGAAATGTAGACCATACGTACTTCATTGGGTAAGTGCATTGTGGTTCAAAACTCAATTTGTCAAAGTGAACATGTTTTCGTAGCTTGGGCTTGCAGTCAGACCAAAAAAAGTGGAACATGTCGATGATTTTTTTGATGAAGGTCAGGATGAAAGAAATGCAGTGTTTGGTTGGGTTTGCCACAGTGACCCTGACTGACTTGTTATTTCAACTTCACAGGATTCATCCAGCCACGTGTAATACTAGCAGAAACAACTTGATTATCAGACACACTTAGATTCACAGTGTTTCGCAAACAGACAAGCAATTTTGGCTAGTATATAATATAAAGTATAAATGTATACCCAAGCAAAAAAACACCAGCATGTAGTGACTACTTGGCAGTCTTGCGATGACTCGACGGAGATCTGTTTACGTAGTTGTGCTTGCAGCAGGAGACATAAATTGATTGATTGTCTTGGGGAGTCATGATTGGAATTTCAGGGATGGGTCTCCAATTCTGTCCAAACCTGATGAACCTGTATGCTCTCATTGAGAATCTTATTGAAATCGATTGGAATTTGGTCATATTTCAACGGTTAGCTGTATGGGCATTCCACTCTGTGAGCTGGTCCTCCCTGAAAGGAAGCCTGGCACTTTCTTTCGTGTCAGGAACTTTGCATCCATGCAACTCGGCCTTTGGATGTATTTGATACATTTTGATACTGTATATACTGTATGTGTATCTATGTTTTGGAGATCAGAATCATCTCTTGCAAGGATCACTTTGAGTCTACCCCCATGACTGAGCCCTGATTGGCTCAGGTCGAAGGCAGCATACAAGGCTATCGGCATCTTTTTGGAGTGAGTCTGCAACTGCCTTTGAGGCAGCCACCAGATGAGGATCGTTTTGGCATTTCTTGGCTGTGAAATTGACTTTGATATAGCTTTTAAGAGTAGCTGCCATCTGTTTCGAAGAAAGCTATTTGCCAAATTCGTCAAGATGTACTGTACTATCTGTACTACACTCATCAAGCCGAGTTTGCACATGTTTGATCATCACCGTGTCTTATATAGATCACCAATCACCATGTAGTAGATCACCATAGATCACCATAGTTCACCATAGGTCCCCCATGACCCTCAACCGCCAGGTTTCCCCTTGGGACGCCACAGCTGCCGCCGCCGTCGCCGCCGTCGCCGCCATCGCCGTGGCCGTGCGGACGCCGCGGTGTCGCGGTGACGGCGTTTCGACGGCGGTGCGGCCGCCCGCAGGGCCTGGCATCGTGGAGTTGCTGTCGCAGCTTCGAAACGCCTTCGACACGCAAGAGACCTGGGTCAAGGACAGCAACGTGGAGGGTTCAATATGGTTCAATGGGGAATCCCATGGGATCCCAAAGTCACCATGGGCTTCAATACTAGACATGGGGAACGACTTGATGATTTGGGGGCATCCCCATGGATTGGAGGGAACATATGGAGGTTCATGGAAATATCGGATGGATTGAAGATGATTAATTAAAGATCATCAAACATGATTAAAATTCAAACATGATTAAACATGTATAACTGTATAAACACTTCTCAGAGTTGATCTATGTGCTCTTGGAGGCACAGTCCCACTGGTTACTGTCGAAATATGTCGAAATGCCATCCTTGTTGGAGGAACATGGGAAGATTTTCGAGATTCTTGGCTTGATGGAAAATTCATTGGAGTTTAGAGTTTAATGGATAGTACAAAGTCAATCCCCTGGCTGAATTTTACCTGGTTAGTTCCAGACTGAGAGCTGAAGCAACTTCAAACAGTTGTTGTTTACACAGTATTGTTTCATATTGTTTCATAGTTATTTTTTCCGTCAAAACTCTTTGCTGCCAGTTCTGCATACCGTAGCAGCACCTATGAATCAACATCAGTCCACCTAAGGACATGGACACCCTTAGCCAATGTGGTGTGCTTGTCCGACCCTGCAGCCAGCCGCTACATCGCTGTGAAGCAGGGGAACAACTATCGGGATCCATGTGCCTATGGTAGGCAGGGAGCATCCCATCAGGGTAGGCGCTTCGATGAGATCTATGAGTGAGAAAAGTACATCGAAGTAAAAGAAGCTGGACATTCTTGGCTCATCTTGGCTCTAGGTCTGAGGTTTTCTTGCTATGGTGACATGACAAACATGTCATGATGCAACATGGATGCCTCTCATGAAACGCGTAAGCAGAGTTCCGCTCAGCTCTGCCCCAGCAAAAAGCAGCAGTGCAGGATAGTGCAGGTCTCATCCCTCAACATGAAGACACATGAAGGTGTCTTTGAAAAGGTTGATCCCAGCCACAAAAAATGTAGATCTAAATTGTAGAATCCTTCACAGCCCAAAAAGCTAGAAAAGGTTTGACTTAGATTCATCACTATACGGATCTATATAGTTATTATTATACGGTAACGACATTTGAATATGTGGAGGGCGGGCCAGACCGCGAGGCCCCAGAGGTAGTATGAAATACCAGTTCGTATATTTAAATGTAGTTACCGTATGTTTGAATTGGATTCCGTATGTTTAAATGGCCGGGCGGGCCAAGGAAAACCTTCCCGGAGGTAGTCTAAAATACCTGTTCGTATATTTAAAAGTCCGTATATTTAAGTGTAGTTACCGTATGGTTATTATAGTTGCAGATGTTGTTTCCAGCTATATCCAGCTCCCAGGGACCTGCAACTCTCCGAGCGCATCGAAGATGCCCTGGGTCCTGGGAGCAGTTTTCCAAGCTTCGAGGCACAAACGCTTCGCCCGCATCCGCGGCTGCGGATGAATTCTACATTAATACCATATTATAATATATTATATATAAATAAATTCAAATACCATATATAATACATATTAATACCATATATATAATACCATATATAATACCATATTAATACCATATTAATACCATATTAATACCATATATTAATACCATACATTAGGGAAAAAAAATAATCTCATATATGATCCCAGTTGATCCCAGATGCAATTCGATTTAGCTAAGCAGGTCCCCATTTTTGCTGGACACAGCCCATGTACTGTAAAAACAATAAGGAAGAAAAACAAGATAACCAATATGACTTTTAACATATATTAACTATAACATCTATATTAACATAATGTTACTGATAATGCATGTTGATTCTAGCGATATCCGAGTTAGAATGCAGCTGCTGGTGCGCCTAGCATTTGTATGAGCAGATCAAGTATGCCCCACGGACCATGGGAGAATCTACGTGACACAAAACGAAAACAAAATTAACCCGAAGACCAGTTTCAAACACCATCGCCCACCGATCACTCCGCCATGGAGATTCGCCCCAAAGAGGTCAGACCCAAAGACAAATATGAGGTTCTTGTCATTGAGTCTTGGCGTAATGTGGCTACAGTAAATTCGCTCCAAGAAGCGCTGTTGCCGCCAAGGTAAGCATGTCCGATATAAAGAATAAATACATAGTTTAATGGAAATTGAGCGAGTAATTTCTTAATGGCTGCGGCATGTGCATGAACCTCTTCAGGTCTGCTTGACTATGACAGAATGCCGAAAGCCTGTAAAACGATGAGGAAGAATAATAGCGATAAGGTGAAAACGGTACTGGCGAATTTAGACGTTTTTGTTTTTTGTTTTTACCACCTCATATGGGTCATGGGTCATATTATTTCTTTTAAATATGTTTCTACAAATAGTCTATATCCCATAGGATCAATGTATGGTATATATGCTAACATTTGGGGTATATTGATGGGATCCATGTTACCATATATAGCAGCACCATGGATCCTATGGGTATATAATATATAGTCTATAGCACGGACTGCCTCAACTTAGATCGCTCAGTTTGGTTTTTGTTTGGTGATCACTTTTCACCGACATCGCACGAGCGAAGGCTTGGCGCTGGAGGAAGCAATCCTTGCAGGGCGAGCTCAGTTTCCAACGACTGCTGAGGTCTCCGGAGCTCCTCAGAGCTTTGGTAGACCTGGGTGAAGAAATGTGCCTCGCTCGAAAAAAGTAAGAGTCATAGTATAAGTACATATTATATATATATATTGAGGGTATATAATATATATATAATATACAATATATAATATATATATATAATATATAATATATATAATATATATAATATATATATAATATATATATAAATCTACATTGGGATTAAACATGATTGAACAATCACATATTGCGATTTCCATACTCACTAAGTGTCAAGAAAGTGATTTTAAACATGAAGAAACGGGATTTAACCATCCATGCGTTCCCACATTTAGCTGGCAGCACGGTCGTTCCACAGACTCACCTTCCATACCAAACAATCCTTTCCAGCCAATATGTTCATATATTTATATGTATTATTATATATGCTAATATTTAGCAAACTCAGCAAACCCTGCTGTAGGGATTGGCAAACCATTTTTTGGGCCTTCCCTTTCGTCAGGTGCCAGACCCTGGACGCAGCTGCGGCGACTGGAAGCATCGTGCGAATGAACCAAGCCTTCTCACGGGCCACGGCAGGGGCTGTGATTTGGCGCCAATGGGCCAATGGACCAGTAATGGTGTGCCAACGGGCAGGGAAAAATCTCCAAAAAATGATAGGATGAATGGGATATGACATGAATGAAAGCTATGAATAGCTATGATAATTTAGGAGATTCAAGATGATTCAAGGATTGATCTGAAATCAAGAAGGACAGCGTGTGAGAAGAGCTACTTACATTAGCTAAATCTTGCAGAAACACCATTTGGATTCAAGGATGGACTTAACGAATTCCAGCAAGATGTAACGCATGCAAAGTGATTTGCTCATATTTGCTGAGAGTATGTGCATCACTGCTCCAGCACATGCGAGATTCGTGGCATAACAAACTACTTCCAGGGCAGCCTGCAACGCAAGCCTAGGTGTTTCAGCTACTCTTCGGGCGGAGACTGGAGTTTGATTCCCTGAAGCTTGAAGAGAGCACACAGGACCATACTTGCGCTCCGTTTTTCTCAGGGATTTCTGTAGATGATTCGCTCGTCAGCTACCGGAATCTTGATGGACTGCCAAGAATCCGATGAAATGATGGGAATACCATGGAATACCATAATCTCATGTAGCATGTGACATATGTGACAGCTGAACTACGTCAGATTCTGGAGGTATCACTGTGATCGTTTCAGTGGTCATATCTTAGGTACAAAACCACCACAACGGCAGTTCATACATCGAAGCCTTTGGGCCTTGCCATCATTTGATGGCTGCAAGACACCCCTGTTGGTTGATGATTAGTTCGGGTTTTACATCACTCAATATATCGGGATCATCAAAATCCATTATATAATTATGGGAAATCCTATTACCCAACCAGTATAAAGGGATGACACTGCCCATTTGCTAGCTGATCCTTAGGTTGCCAAGACGCTAGAGTGCTGATCATGACAGGAAGTCATGGAATGCTTGGAAGGGTTGCTGATGCCCCTTCACTTGCCTGCTCAGAAAGACGCGCTCCTGGCAAAGCGAAGTACGCCCAGCGATAAATTTGGTCATGACACATGTGGATGCATCATTTGAGCAAAGCAAGACTCTGCAGAACCTGGTTCAGACATGTTCGGACCATCATAACCCATCATGAACGCACAATACACCATCTGAAACCATAAAGCATCATAGAGCATCCATCATGAATCACAATAAGCCACCATACACCATCACAGACTATAGTAAGTCCTTAAAAAGCATCATAAAGCATCATAAAACCTTAGACACCATAAACCGTCATAAACCATCATAAATCATCATAAGTTACATAAGGCATCATGAATCTGAATCATCATAATCATCAAAAATCATCATAAACTATAAACAAACCGTCATAAACCATCATAAATCATCATAAATCATCATAATTTATTATAAATAACCATAAATCATCACAAAAAATCATAAATCATCATAAATCATCATAAACCATCATAAATCACCATAAACCCTCATAAATCATCACAAATCATCCATTTTTCCACACCTGCCAGGTCAGGGTCTCTAGATTTTAACAAAGGTGCAACTCCCTGGCTCCTTCACTCGTGTCCCCCTCGACGAATCACTCCTGTCTCCCAGCTCCGGATGCAGCGGGCCAGCTCCGTGGACCCGAACAGGAGTGTCAGGGTGGGGATCACTTGAAGTAAAGTATGTTTGCATGAATACTTTGGAGGTGCATCGAATTACTCCAAGAAAAAAAGGCCCTGGCATGGGCCCTGAGGCCACGCCCATAGCATCATTGATGCAGTGGTGGAACCAGAGCTGGAACAGCTTCTGGAGGAGGACGGAGTGACGGAGTGACGGAGTGACGGAGTGACGGAGTGGGGTGGCTTTCGTTGAAAAAAACTGTGGGATATCAGGAGGATATGATCGGGATATTGTGAGGATATTGTATGATATTATGGGGATATTTTGGGGATACTATGGGAATATTTACGAGAACTATGATTATTGGGAAATGATATGAAATGATGAGATACTGTGGGATGTATATAACGGGATATTTAATGGGATATGGATATAAAATTATAACATACTATAACACTATATAACCACATAACTATGATTTGAGGATTTACCTCCCCAACTAACAGTTTGAGCCTGAGAATCGCCAATTGTTGATGAAAAGTAGTCTTCCAGCCCCCTATTAGGCAGGGTCTATGTTGGTTGGGGAATGGTAGATTGATATAATCACTATAGACTATAGTCATCAGATTCTCAGATATATAATGAGATCATATGATATGTACGTATTCAGTCTGCGGTGTGTTCCCTGAAGGTGGCATAGGTGGCTCTGAATCGCAGGTTCGTTCGGGTCAACGAGCCCCAGATCGTGCGCCAGCTCTTTTGGAGGCAACTCTTGCAGCCAAAATTTAAATCTTAGCAGTGACATGCAAAAATCATGGACAATCATGGACATAAACTAATTCTTATTGGTGAATTACTGTTTCATCAATGTGGAACTATGTAATTATATATAAATATATATATATATATATATCAACACATGAAATGGAGTATATTATGCTGTACCACTTTTATATACTCGATAATTAATAATACGATGTCCGCATTGCCTCCGGGGCAGCTTGTGCACGGAAGGCCATGCTACTAAAGGAGCCACGCTGGCAAGGGGTTGGCCTTGAGAATCTCTTGGCTGAGGCCTGCTGTATCATGCTGTATCCACTTCCCATTTATGGTATATGACCGAAAAATCCCATGTATCATGTATGGTATATGTTTACCTACATGTGGCGCATTTTAGACTAAATCTGGGTAAATCTTCCATACATTTGGGATGGCGATTTCAGAATCCCTGGAGGTTCGGAACTTTGTGAATGCAGGCTACGAAATTCAGGTGTGGCGCTGTAGCTGTACATTGCACTGGAATGTGAGGGGCTATGGCAATACTGTCTGAAATTGTGATGGCAAATATCATTGCAAATATTGCAGCTGTGACAATGATGGTGCCACGGTGATTTTATAATTTTCGTGGCCGCCTGTGCTGCCAGTGAAGGTTCTTGTCATAGATTTCACATCATGTCACTAACAAATCCAATGTCATTGCCCCCTTGCCCTCAAATCTTGCCGCCCTTGGCGAATCAATGTGGGAAAGTCCACCCCCAAAAGGTACTTAAGTTTCAAATGGAGCATATCAAAGCCACCAGGGGTTTGTCAACCTATAGCAACAGTCCCAAGTTCACCGAGTAAGCCAGGTTTTATTCAACGAACATAGCAGTAATCTGAAGTAAGCATACGTATAGATAAATATGTATATATATAGCCATTTAATACATTATTCTATAAACAATTACCCATATGCTCCATGTATGGTATATTTACCAACATTTGCCCTAAAAATCACCCAAATGTAGGTAAATATACCATACATGGAGCATATGGGTTATAGAAACGAAATTATGACCCTAAAATTCTTCCCCCAGTCATCCAGCGGCCGCGAGGCATTTTCCCTTTCCTTCACCGTGGGCTTCCTGGCGGAGCCGCGCCATAGGCGCTGGGCGGAGACCGCCCGGCACGAAGCGGTCCTTGGTCGAAACATGGGGAAACCATCCACAGGTGATGACAAAAATAGGGATTTTACTGGGATTTAGAGATTTTACTGGGATTCTAATGGTATCTGAGCCCCCAATTTTATGTTTGTGGGTTTATGAAACCCATCAACTAGTTATATATATATACATATATATATATATCTGCCATAAACCCAATTGTTAACCACTATAGTCTGGTGCCCCACCTTACAGTGTCGTGTAGGTTGCCGGAAATTGGTGATATCAACAATCCAACACTTCATGGAATATCTAGCAACATTGGCCAATAAATATGACCCAAATGTAGCAATTATACCATATATGGAGCATACGGAGTATGTCGACCAAATCTATGATAATCAAATATAATAATCAATTATACAATCAGATATTGATCCCAAGTACATTATGTCCGGCAACGTGGCAACCCAACGATGAACCATGTTTGCTTTGGTTTTGACTTACGCAAACATTGCAAATTTATGCAAATTTGGTTAATTGGAGTAGGGTTTATCATTAGGTAAACCACACCACATATTGAGTGCCTTGTAGTCAGAGGAACCAGAGGAACGCTTCAACGCCAAGCCTGACCTGCTGCAGCTGTACTTCAACGTCAACCTAGAGTTCCTCAAAACTTCCATGTTTTTCCATAAAGAATCATAAGGGTAGTGTACGTTCTAGCAGATTCCAACCAGTTGTTTTTTTTGGAAGGTTTCAAGGTTAGCCATGGCCATAAGTTCTGACTGACTAGGTCTCAATCATGGAGTCGGGTTTCGAGAGCAAGAGCCTGTTGTCCAAGACGGAGTCTATGCAAGACATTTTCAACGAGGTTGGGAGCGTAAAACCTCGCGCGGTGTTTTTTGATTATATTTGCATCGCGACTAAGACACAAGTGCCTGGTGATTTCGATTTCCTAGTACGCTGTACATAAGCATTCAAGATCATCAAGATAATAGTGTTCAGTCCGCAATCTTCTTTGAACTTATATTCTACACCCTCGACATAAAATATCATGTTGCAGACTGCCCTTAGTAGAGGTAACAATACCATTTGATGCCTGTTCGTTGCAGCTGAGATGCTTTCCCGTTAGAGCTCGCTTTGGTTCCCACCATCCTGAGGCATTGCGTTTGCTGCCCCCAACACCAACACTGACTGGAGTCGCATATGATGACTTTGAGGTTGCCCTGGACGGCAGGCACAAACGGCACAGCTCAACCGGATGGGAACCGAGGGGACTTTGTTTTACACATGAGAAAGATACAGCTGGATATCATTGCAAATTGGGCACGGACCGTTATGACTCTTGTAAAAAAGGCCAGGAATCGACAATCAAAGCAAGAATCGCGATGGCTTGAGCGGATGAAGATGCAGTTTCCAGTTCAGTTCTGTGTATTCAGTATTATTCAGTCTGAAAGACTATAAAATCCTGGGATCAAATGAAGCAGCAGCTGCCATGACTGGTGGCATACTCTGCTTTGCCAAAGGAACTACCTCATCAGCAAGGACACCACCCTGAACTTCCAGGCCGACCTGGGCTGGCCGGTCCATGTATCGTTGGGGCTTTATCAATGATAAATAATGATACAACCCCAATGATGGTCAAAAAAGGCCCTTCTATGATTCTATTATATAGTTATTAGTTATTAGTGCTATTATATATATATGTATATATATGATGATATATAGTTATTAGTTATTAGTGTTTGTTGATGGTTAATGAGCCATGAATGAGCCCTTTTGTTGAGCCCACTCATTCATTTTTTAAGGTCCCCTGAGTGGCCCGAGTGGCCCAGCCCGCAGCCGCAGGTCCTGGCTGGACAGAGATCCTCGGACTTTGGACGCTGCCCATTGCACTTTGATCCTTCACGCTGGCAAGGCACGGCACAGCGGTGCGGCGCTACGGCAAAAAACCTCCACCAACCTTTGGGATGAATTGGATATATTGTGGTTTGATTGTTTAAATAGTTCTCCCCCCAAATGTTGATGCTTAAGACCAACCTTTGTTTGAACATAGTTCTCCCCCCAAATGTTGATGCCCAAAATAGATGTATATAGATGTTAATAATGACAGTTGCCCATTGAAATGGCTATACAGGACTATACACCATTTTGAGACAACGCCATTTGGATCCATATACAGTATTTGGTTGGTGATATATTGAACCTAGAGACTATTGGTTGAAGGAAACCAAGAAAACGTTGCAGACCAGCAGGCACAATGGATAGGAACTTGTTTGGCAGAACCTGGTCTGGGACTGTTTGGAACCGCTGCAGTGAAAGAAATACAATCTAGGATACGTACAGCAACGATAAACAAACATAGCAATGGAAAATCACCATTTTTAATGGGAAAATCCACTATAACTGGCCATTTTCAATAGCTATGTTAAATTACCAGAGGGTACAGCAACGATCAACTACGTATATCATTTGTATTCATATCTTATACAAAAGCGTTGCCTGGAATGCAATATCATATTCATTCTTCCTTTTTCGCATCATGTGTGAACAAAAATCTGGTGATCTCCACAAGGACTGAAGTCCTCAAAGTTGATGACCTACAACTTCGGTGCTCATAGCTGTCCTGGAAGAGACATGTCCTCTTTGGAAGCCAGGGTTTCTTGTATCTGAGAGATGCTCACAGTCGTTGCAGTTCTCTGTTCAACGGGGGGAATTCCAAAGAGTCTTAGGATGCTTGAGATACCAGAAAGCTATCCGAAGCATGACACTAAGTCATTAATTTCTTCCACTTTAGCTGGTAGGAGGTTGTGTTCTTTGAACATCTTTTAACAACAGATCAATGAGTCCTTCTATCTGTTGCAGCAGAATCTATGAATCTGTGAGCTCTTCTCGCAAAAACTGCTGGGGTCCACAAAAACATGCAACTTCATGCAGCGCCTGCACTTCCCTCTCAACATTTTGACAATTCCAGAAATGCCACTCGATTTGTTGGGCAAGAAAGTCATAAATGTGGAGCAATCAAAGACGGGGATTATGTTGCTATAATATGTTTTTCTGCATTAGGAACACTGTAACATTCTACTTGTAGCGTCGCTGCAATTGTCCGTGCAGGGGTATATAGGTTGGAGAATGACACAACCATTGGGATTTGGTGATTTGCCTACTTGAAGAACGCAGAGGCCCGCTTTCTCATTCATTTCACCCTCGCAGGTTTGGCTCCCCATGCTGCTCTCCCGCTTTCGCTTTGAGCTCGTCGATGTCGAAAACATGGAAGTAGACTCGACGGGTTTGCACTTGAAGCCCAAAGATGGCTTGAAGTTGCGCGTCTTTAGAATCTGACATGACTCCTTAAGTATCATGTGTTGTTGGGCATGGCTTCAAGTGTTTGTGATTCCCACGGCAAAAAACAAAACACAGAGATTGGCTGTGGATTTAACAGCTTGTTGTACAGTTCTGGCATGCTCGGCACTTCGTTCAACTATGTATTCAAACTGTTCAGCTGCGAGATATGCATCGCATGCACCCTTTTGGAGCCTTGCAAAGTGTTCGCGTGGCTGTTTTGCCGCTGAATGGTTGCAGCCCTCATGGAATTTTCACAGATTTTCCGAAGATCTTCTGCTATTCCTCCAGCCAGCCACCACGGCGGCTGAAGGAAGTTGGGCACAGAAAATGGGCGGCTGGTTGCCACTGCTTCGGATGGAGGTGATGTGGGATGATATGCTTCAAACTTTAAGACGCAGTGGACCAAGGCCTGGAACTTTCAAGACTACATAGGTTACATAAGCATTTCATAAATTTGGGTATCCAATTTTGATCCATAGCCACACATGATTTTTTTTCGTGTTCACGGCAATCACATACGCTCAACGTGCCCAAACAATCAAGGTCATGGCGAACCATTGCTATGGACGAGTGGCAAAAAGCACCTGGACTGCGCTACGGTTTTGAACAGCAGAAGTTCTTCTATACTGTTTGATACAGAATATATATATATATATTATGAATATATATATATATATTATATACATATATACGTACATATACATATAGATATAAATATATATATATATAGAGTAACAGCCAAATATCCTCTACCTAGTGCAAGGACTTTCTTTCGATCACACCATTCCGGCCTGAAGTTTATGCAGTGATGCTTTTTTTGTAGCGGCGTAGCGCCAGGTTTTTGATTGCTGTTTTGAGCATGTGAGGCATTCTGCCATACCTCATGGCCATCCACATCGGCTTTGCACTCAACAGGTATATACTGTGAAATACTTGGAATTGATTTGAGAGAAAGAGAGGGAGTATCAAGGAAGACATATCTGTATTTTTGCATTGCCAGCCTGTGTAAACTGGGGGGAGGTTTCCCCTCTATGTCAACATTCGCCTGCGATGGAAACAGCAATGTTTACAAGTTTACACTCAAGAAAACAAACATAGATGTGCAAAACCCACCATGTTAGTTTACCCTAGGGTAATGCTTTGAATTGTTGGTTGTTGCTTGTGGTGGTTTCAGATTGCTCCAAGACCCAAGGCTCGCGGCCCATTTGGTTGACTCGGGCAGGTGCTGGAGCGCCAGAAAGCAAAGGCAGTGGGTCTTGGAGTTGTGAAAGTTGTGAATCCGGCTGATTCCGCGTCGTCGTCATCATCATCCTCGTCATCATCGTCGTCATCATGATGCTATTTTGGATCCCTTGCGGTCTCTCCAGTTTTTGGATCAACTACTGTACTTGATTGCCACGTTGCAACATTGTTGTCTCAGCAGGACTGACACAAATCGAGGACCTCCCCTGTCTTCATACGAGCGTGTCCTAGGGATTTATTGATATTCATGCTTTGTCCATCGGTCATCACAGTTTGAAGACAGGATCAATCCTTTTTGACAATTTATTTGTCCACCGATGAAATATCTAAGTTTGACAAGTACCTAGGAGCCCTGGACCAACACTGTCTAGCAGATTACTGCAATCGTTCTTGTGCCACCAAGGCAGACATGTGCCATCAAAACATTGCTGATTTTCCTGTAGAGGGATGGTCATCCCCCCATTCCTATGGGCTAATATATACTGTATATAATATATTATTATATTACAATTTATATAGATTGTTATATAATGTTTACCTCTGATTTATAAACGTGGGCCCCCCCCTCTTTTCCCTAAATAAAGTTAAAGGCCACCATCAAACTTGTTTGTATGTAAAGGTGTTCAATTGCCACAATTTAAAACGAATATATAAAATTGCAATTTCCAAAAAAAAAGGAATCCAACAATTGTTTTAAAAAGATCTATTTAGTATTGATTTAGTATTCATGTCATGGATTTAGTATTGATTTAGTATTCATGTCATGGATTTAGTATTGATCTGGGTTTAGGGCCAAAAAAGTTTAGCTTCATTTAGGGGTCATTTATTATTTGTTTTGGGAGTTTGGTTAGCTTTATTCAGGGTCCATTGATAAATCGTAGGTCAACATTATGTATATAAATGTACATCATATATATATGGGTAAACGTCCCCGTACTTAAGGACGAAACACGGCAAGCCTCTTTTTTACCCGCAGTTTTGGCTTTCAGGGCATGAATGCGGTGCACCTAGTTTCTGGGTGCACTTGCGTTCTTTGTGGTACTTGGAGGCGGATTGGAAACCTCCTGACCCGCTCACCGCCTGTGGAAGCCTTCCACACGTTTGCGCTTAGGCGCTTGAGGGAGCTCTATACAGAGCTCCTGGACGCAGCTGAGAGCTGCACTGTTGTGGGAGGACCCCCTGTGGCAGCAGGGCAGTCTCCCGGAGGATTGGGAGAAGAGGGACAGGCACTGCCTAAAGTCCCCCCGGGCACGCCACCCCCGGGAGTGAGTGGAACTGAGGCAGTTCTTACCTAGAGCTGGAGAGTCAACTGATAGCCGAGGCCGAGAAGTAGGCCCGAACGAAGCCACCGCCAAAGCACCTCCTGCCAAGCCATCTGTGGAGGGTGCCCCTGCTGCCTCTGGAGAAGAAGCTAACGCCGCTGAAAAGAAAGACAAGCCAAAGAAAGAGAAAAAATCAAAAAAGGATAAGAAGAGAAGAAAACCTTCCCGACCAAGTCCTGCGGGAGTGCGTCGCTCCCGGGAGGTCAAAGCAGAGAAGTCGGCCTCTGGAAGTGGGGAGCCAGGTGGGAGTGAGGAACAAGGCCGAAGTGTGGGCTCCTGTTCGCGGCCACGGGCCAGCTCTGCTCGGGCAAGGTCAGCATCAAAGAAAAAAGAGGAGCGTCATAGGCGATCAGATAGCAGGCACCGGAGGAAAGAGGTCACTGTCTCCCGAGAGAGGGAGGAGCGCCGGAGGAGGACAAGAACGCCCCGAAGAAGTAGAAGAAGGGAGGTGAGAGACTCCCGGTCAAGATTGCGGGAGACTGAGCGCCAGAGCTCACACCAGCATCGGGCGAGAGGAAGTGAGCGTCCGGCTGAACCAGTGGGTCCACCGCCCAGACCTCCTCCCGGTCAATTTTTGCCACCCTATTATTGGTCAACTCCCGCACGGTATTGGGGAGGATCAAAGGGAGTGAAAAGGCGGGAGCGTAGAGAAGACATTCGGCAGTTTGGGACAGATCCCCAACGCAAGGCCTTGCGCCTGGAACGGGAAGCACGTGGATGAGAAGAGCCAGACGGCCGGCGGCAGCTCTGCCGCGGCTTAGGCGGCCGGCTGCTGCTGTAGAGGGAGGTCCCCAGAAGTCTCCCGAGGAGCGGTGGGCCCAAGGTGAAGAACTCCTGGCAGTGGAGTACACTCCCGGTTTGTTTGGGAGCGGGGCTTGGATCAGGTCGTGCCAAGCTTCATACTTTGAATCGGCGTGTGAGTTTGCCGGAGTGGTGGACAAGGTGGTTTTGCAAGAGAGGGAGGTTGAGTTGGTTATCAACTTGACGGGCACGTCAAACGAGGAGCTGTTGCGGTACGCGTCTGGGATTCAGCCACCGGTGGTGAGAGCCCATTTATGTGGGCCAAGCTGCAACCAAAAGAGGGTCAACCCGGACCTGGTGCACCTCTCCCGCTTCAGGCAGCTCCTAGCCGATCAGGAGAAGACGTGGGAAGAGAATTTAAAAGATCCAGACGAGAACAAAGAGCTGAGATCGAGGCAGGAAGCATGGGAGAGAGATCGCAGGTTGAAGGCCAGGGAGGCCGAGGAAGACACAGACTCCCGAGAGAGGGGAGGAAAGAAAAAGAGAGCAAAAACAAAGGAAAAGAAAAAAGAAAGGAAAGCCAAGAACCGGAAAGTGGGGGGAAAAGCTATGGCCAAGAAGAAGGTGGCAGATCTTTACACCGGAACTGGGCTGGATCCGGATCCAAAGGCAAGAAGGCGCATCAAAAGAAAGGCAAAGAAGAAGCTCAAAAAATCAAAAACCTCCTCATCGTCCTCAAGCCAAAGCTCCGAGTCCTCCAGCAGCGTCGAAGGAGACTTGGGCTTGCTTCAGGACCGAAACAAGGTCCAGTTGCTGGCGGAGGTGGCGCCCGGAGTGCTGACAGAAGAGTCTTTGCAACACATGAAGACTCACGTCCTCCAGGCCTCAGGGTCTACGTGGGCAATGGACTCGGACAGCCTCCCGCCGATAGTGAGCCAATATATGAGGAGTCACATAGCTCCTCGAGCTTCGGGAGGAATACTACGCGAAGTAGTGACAATTGCCCATGCCCTGGACCTGCTTTTGCAGGCACGTCCAGCGGAAGCTGCGGACACTTTGAGTCAGAGGCTAAAGAGCCTCGAGTTGACCATTTCAGGTCAACCGTGGGCTACTTCGCAAAAAATAGAAGTAGTTCCACAGCTCGAAGCTACGATGGCTTCCAGAGCCGAAGTCCAAGTAGCGCAAAAGGAGGCGCGGCTGGATGTTCAAGCCAAAGGCCCCAGCGCGAGCTGGGACAAGGGCAAGACCAAGGGCAAGGACAAAGACAAAGGGAAGGAGAAAGGCAAAGGAGGCAAGACCAGAGACGAGGGAAAGAAAAGCTCCTGACCGAGGGAGGTGCCAGTGAGGCAGCTATGGAAAAAGTTTTGGCTGCCCCCGAGAAACGTGACAGTGACACTCCGGAAGAAAAAATGGCTTGTCTAAGTGCCAGAGGGTGCCAAGACGATCGGTGTCAGTCAGAGACAGCGGCTAGCAGTGATGGTGGCGTGGTAGGTATGGGAGGCACTACTGAACTCCCGACGTTTCACTTGCATGATGGGGGAACTGCCATTTCCCCAGATTTCACCCCGCTTTTGGATCTCAGCCCAACAGTGGCTCGAGACGCTGGAACCGCCGGACACTTAGGCTTGGGTCGAGTGGCAGGCGAGAAAGAAGGAGAGCTTGCTGGAGATCGAGGGAAACACGTGGGTGATATATATACCTGGCTAGAAGGTAGGATGGACTTTTTTATTGATAGGCACTGCAAGACCAAGCCCACGGGCAGGGTTTACCCTCTGCCCACGTCCTTTCACTACCTCAGCCAGGTGTTTCCCCAGTGCCCCCCTGTTTCCCTGTCTGTCCTGCGATGTTTGGTTGTTTCTCTGAACTCTTTGAATGGTGAAAGGTTGTGGAATGATAGTTGCCCTACTGCTTTTCAAAAACAAGTTTTGGAAGGGCTCATGAAAGATTGCCGGCGAGTGAGTGAATGGGTAGAGCCGGTACCGGAAGTGAGCTGGGCTGACTTCTTTAGGTGCAGAGGCATCGACTACCGAGGAGAAGAGATCATGACAGCACAACCTATGAGATGGGAGAACGTAGCTCCCGCACTCCCGGAAGAAGTGGGAGGGGTAAAACTTGAGGAGGTGGTGGAACATGGTTCCCGCCACTATGTCGAAAATTTCGAACAGTATCTGCTGCCCCCCGAGGACCAGATTTACACCAAGCCCCCGAGGGTCATGGTGCCTCCCGAAAATTGGGAGGAGTTTTGTAGGAACTTGCTAGAGAGAGGAATTTTTAACAAGGTCCATGAGGATGACCTGCATTTGGTCCAGGGAAAGCCTGTACTGAACGGGCTATTCGGAGTCACCAAAGGTGAGTTTGTACAGGGTTTTGAAGTCATGCGCATAATAATGAACTTGGTTCCCGTAAACCAAGTGTGTAGGGGGTTGGAAGGGGATGTAGCAACACTGCCTACATGGGCAGGAATGACGCCCCTGTCTTTAATGCCTGATGAGAATTTAATCGTGTCAAGCGAAGACGTAAGATGTTTCTTTTACATCTTCAGGATACCAGTCGCTTGGCATCGTTTCATGGCATTCAACCGCCCCCTACCGGAGAGTCTCCGAGGGGACAAACCTGGGGCGTGGTACCCGTGCAGTGCGGTCCTCCCAATGGGATTCCGCAACTCGGTAGCGCTGGCACAACATGTGCATCGCTATGTGGTCCGACAAGCGTTGCCTAAGGTACCGCAAGGAGGAGAAGCTGAACTTCGCAAGGACAAAGGTTTCACCACAGCAAACCCGTGCTTTAGAATTTACCTAGACAGTTTTGATGAATTAATGAAGGTCTCAAAGAAGACTGCCCAAGCCATTCAAGGTCAAGTTTCACCATTGGTAAGTGGCTTACGTGAGGAATATTCACGCCTAGGAATTCCCAGGCACCCCAAAAAGGGAGTGGCTTCTCAAGGCAAAGCCGAAGTCCAAGGAGCCATTGTGGACGGAGAGGAAGGAATAGCCTTTCCAAAACCTGAGAAAGTGATCAAGTACCTGTCACTGGCCAAGCTGCTACTCACGCAACATGAGTGCACTCAGAAACAGGCTCAGGTGATTGGAGGAGGCTTTGTCTATTTTACCATGTTCCGCCGACCCCTTTTGGGAGCCCTGAATGCGATCTGGCAGTTCATTACCTCCTTTGAGGGGTATCCCCAGTTTATCAAACTGCCAATTCCTCGAGAGGTCAAGGAGGAGATTGCACGGTTTATGGGGCTGGCGCCTCTGGCGGCTATGGACTTTAGGACCGCTGTGTCGCCTTATGTTACCGCAAGTGATGCCTCGACTTCAGGCGGAGGAATCACAGTGAGCACAGGCTTAACCCCTGCAGGATGTGTGGCAAGCAACTGCCCAGTGCGTGGGGATATTGTTGAGCCAGCCGACGTGACGGGGGTGCTCACAATTGGGTTGTTTGATGGGATTGGAGCGCTACGCGCTGCGGCAGATGCAGTAGGCTGGCATGTAATGGGTCATGTGAGTGTTGAAGTTTCAGAACAAGCTCAACGTGTGGTGGAGTCCCGGTACCCTCAAACCATTGCGGTCAAGGATGTCAAGGAGATTGATTTGGCTATGGTAAGGGTTTGGGCTGCTAAGTACTCGCAAGTGGGGCTTGTGCTCATAGGGGCAGGCCCTCCCTGTCAGGGAGTGAGTGGGCTGAACGCAAGCAAAAAAGGGGCCTTAAAAGATGCCCGCAGTTCTCTTTTCGTTCATGTATCCCATATTCGAAACCTTGTAAAAACTTGCTTTCCGTGGGCCCAGGTGAAAAGTTTGATGGAATCAGTGGCTTCTATGAGTCTAACAGACGAGGAAGTGATGTCCACAGACTTTGGTGAACGACCCTACAGCATCGATGCTACAGGAGTCTCCCTTGCCCGTCGACCTCGCCTATACTGGCTTGACTGGGAACTGCATGAAGGGGTAGGTGCAGAAGTTGGAGTTGGACCCGGTGGACGGCAAGAAGTCTGGTTGCAGACGGATTTAGAGCCCAAGGATTTTCTGCTGCCAGGTTGGACAAAGAACAGTGACTTACCCTTTCCGACATTCACTACTGCCCGGCCAAGAGATCATCCTGGCTACAAACCGGCTGGGATCCAACAGTGCTCGCCGGCAGAAATTGCCAGGTGGAAAACTGACAAACATAGGTTTCCGCCCTATCAATATCGAGATGTGTTTTGTGTAAAAAACCGGGAGGGACAGCTGCGTCTGCCCAATGTTGAAGAAAGAGAAGTCATCATGGGCTTTCCGCGAGGATACACGCTGAATTGCCTGCCTAAGAACAAACAAGGGAGTCAGGAACACACTGACGCAAGGTTGAGCCTTATCGGTAACTCATGGAATGTCACAGTCATTGCATGGCTGTTGGCACAGCTAGGCTCTTTCCTTGGCCTGAATGAGCGACTGTCGGTGACAGAAGTGTCACAACGGACCTCACCAGGCTGTGTGAATGATTTTCAGACTTTTCTGCAAAGGCCCCTGATGACCCAAACCCGGAAGAAACTTTCAGGGCAGGGCAAGCAACTGGTGTACAAACTCTTGTCGCAAGTCAGCATCAAAGGTGATGATGTTTTACTTCAAAGTTCCTCGGAAGATCATGTCAAGTACCATCGATTACGAGCTACGATCCCAGCGAAGCTGTGGAAGTGGCGGACAGTGGCAGGATGGAAATGGACAGGTGGAGCGGAGCATATTAATGTTCTAGAGATGCGAGCCGCCTTGACGGCGCTGAAGTGGCGCATAGAAAGGCTGAAATGTTTGAATACTAAGTTCGTTCACTTGCTCGACTCGCTAGTATGCCTCCACTCCTTGTCCCGTGGCCGGTCTAGTAGTAGGAAGTTGAAACGTACCCTACTTCGCGTCAATGCATTGCTTCTAGGTACCCGAACGCAAGTTGTGTGGACTTATGTCCACACAAAAGAAAACCCTGCGGATGCCCCGAGTAGGCATCCGAGAAAACGTAAGTGGGTCAATGTCTAAGCGACATTTAGAGGGTGCCACGACAGAAGCAAGAGCAAAGGCGCGAAAGCAGTTGGGAACGTTGAAACAGTTGACTGTGCAACCGGTTACACGAGCTAGATATGATCACGCGTTAGAAGAGTTTTTCGCTTACCTTAAGGAAGTAAAGCAGCCCCTGCCTCATACAGCCAAAGAGCTAGATTTGGTAGTCTCTGACTACATTGAGCACCTGTGGGCCTCTGGAGCCGGGCGCTCCTGCGGGTCCAATGTCTTAGCTGCTCTACAGGATTCTCAGCCTCACTCCAAAGGAAAGTTGCCCCAAAGTTGGCGACTTATGAAAACCTGGGTAGTGCATGAAATTCCTAACAGGGCACCTCCGTTGCCGCTGGAATTACTTGAAGCTATGGTGGGCTATTCCTTGTTCAAGCAACAGCCTTTGTTCGCCTTGTCGCTTCTGGTAGGATTTTTTGGTCTCCTGCGAACTGGAGAGATTTTAGCTATCCAATCAAATCACATTTCGGTTTCCTCGGCCAAGGGGCCGGCCGTCATATCCTTGGGACTTACCAAGTCCGGAAAACGCCAGGGGGCGGCTGAGTCTGTCACCATTTATGTAGAAGATGTCTGTCGACGTCTCTACCAATGGAAGATGGTGGCTCCTAAGACTGGTTGTTTAACACCAGCGCCGCACGTGTGGCGCAAACAGTTTTCTGACACCCTTGTAGCCTTGAAATTTGATGCGTTGGATTTCAGACCATACTCTCTCAGGCGAGGGGGATCCACCCATTTCTTTCGGCAGCACAGTTCTTTGGACAAGCTACTCCTCTTGGGGAGGTGGCAATCTGCAAAAACTGCCCGAGTGTATGTAAATGAGGGACTTGCAGTCCAAGCTGAACTTGTCATGAATTGGGACCCATTTTCTAGGAACCTCCGTAAGCAGTATCTACAAAGTCTCACTTCCCCGTTGCCAAAACTTGAGTCTACACCTAAGAAGGTGCAGGCCAGGGGAAATTGGAAAGGACAAAAGAAGCAGAAGAGAAAAGCTCGCAAAAGGAATAACTAATGAGATGGATTAGGGCTTGGGTCCCATTTTGTCTTGGGTTTGGCCGGACATGGGACGGCTCTATCTCACTTTGGCTGGGAAACTTTACGGGCTTGGCCGTAGTTCTCAGGGGTGAGGACAACAAAGGGGTGTTTATGGTGGAGATGTATGCTGAAGTGAAGTGTTTTAATTTGTTTCAAGTTTCTATCCTTTAACTATTTTGAAAACTTTGGTCTTGCAGCGCTAAAAAGTAGCGGCCCGTTTTGAGTCCTTATATATACATGTACATATATATATATATAATATGTGTGTATACCCATTATATGAAAGAAATCTCCCTCTTGAAGTTGGGATGACCAGCCAGGCTCAGATGGCAGCGATCGTACCTCAAGCCTTTCAAAACAAGGTGCCCAAAGTGCCCAAATTCATGATCCATTGCGTTCCACTGCGGGTGATTTGAACATCTGGGGAACGGGTTTTCATCTTACTGGTGCTTAGCAGGGAATGGATGGGAATGGGGGAATGGGATGATTATTGATAGTTATTGTGGATCATGCCCTCATTCCCTGCTAAGCACAAGTAAGTCATAATAACAAAGATAAACAGATCTGGATTGATTTGGAATGTCACTATGACACTATGAAGGAATGTGCTCTTCTTTGCTAAGCGTTTCAGGTCAGCAGTTTGCACAGCGCTTGGCAAACTTTGTCAAGACCCGCGCTGGATGCTATTGGGAGAGATCTAGAAAGCCAGAGGAGCGGGGCTGCCTCATCAGGCTATTAACATTGACATTGTCGTTCATTGATTGAATGACCCACGAAGTGCATGGCATGTTTGACTTTCAATTTCTTTCAACAATGTTCAATCATGTTGTCGTAAGGTCAGAAGGCGTTGAGACAGCCTTTTTGACATGCTTCCTTTGCCACAAATCGCAGCTGATTGGGCCTTTGGCCGAGATTTTGAAGCGCAGGCGTAGCACCAACTGCGCCATTGGCAGCTCAGACTGTCATCCATTTGGTTGATTTTACCCTTTGCTATTCGTGACGGCAGAAAATGATTTTGCCCAGTTGGAAGGCAAGCAACATGCTAAAACACATCAGTGTGGGTCCATAGGTGCCACCTATGTTTGACTCATATCAGGTATGAGGTGGGGGGTTCACAGCTCTTCACCAGATATCGCTACTTCCATGGACAAAATTCACAGCATTAGTCCAAAGGCATACGGTATATGGGAATATGGGGGACGATAGGGGATCATAAGGGACCCATCTGAATGATCTGAATGGGGTCATGACCATCACAACCAGTCCAGTTTCTGGCCATCGAAAACCATGGGAAAATCGAAGCCAAGCCGATCGCGTGAGGCAGAGAAGGTGGATCAGCGGGCAGAGTACTACAGATAACATGAAATGTATTGAAAGGTAACAAGCTCATGAGGGAATCACTATGAAACCATATAAAAAATATATAAAACCTATAACCAACCAAGGCATTCTTTCCATAAGAGTTGTGCAAACATGACCTTGGTGTTGATATTTCAGTGCCAGGTTTGTTTGTCGATTTCAAGATGCGGGCAAAGTGGAGAAAGGATGGCTTAAAGTGTCATGTTACACGACACTACGCCAAGGGCAACATCACACCTGAGGATCAAGTGTCAAGTGCTCCTCTTACCCAGGCAACTCTATGATTGAAAGCGCAGTACTATGTGTGCGCACATCTAATCATTTGGACTTTTGGACTCCAACAACAAAATGGGGTAGCCCCCAAATCCTGTGGTTTTACTAGTTGGTTTACCATCAAACGTTCCTCAAAATCGCAGCTGAGTAGGTGCCGCCCGAGACGTCAAGCCAAAGTTCTAGCTGGACATCTTCCATCTGGCTCTATGGCACCTTGACATGGCTACGGAAGGTTTACGAGACGTTGGTCCTTGGTGCATTTGCACAGATGGATGTGGATGAATCAGTATGAATCATCAGACTGCTTGGACTTGAAACAAATTGAATCATGGATCGAGCGTAAACTATACGTATGATATGATTACATATGTGATCATATCAATCATATCTGTATACATAGGATGACTAGAATGATCTAGAATGTTTGCTGTTTCATTTGTAGATACGCCTTGTCAGTATTTGATTATTTCGGTCTATCTTAATCCTGTCCCCATGTTGCTTTCTTCATGCGCTACAGGTCCAGGGCTCCACATGGTTTCCTCGGCTCATCTTCCGCTCGCATGTCAGGTACCTTTTCCTTGCTTGGTGTCTTGCTTTCATTGGCCACACGCCTTGGTGGGCCAGATGCGGCCATGAAATACCAGAACCTGGCAAATTGGGTGAGTAGCCATGGCGGATTTGTGTCGAAGCTGCACCTTTTGTCACATTTTGTCGCTTTCACATCCTTTCACTTCCTTTTTCTGATTTTTGCAACTTCCTGGCTTGTGTTGAGAAAAGTATGCACGAAGATGTAAAGGTGTCTACTTGACAACTTAATCCATGATAGAAATAATTGAAACACTCTTCATCTTGGCTGGTTTGGCGGATCTCAAATGGAGCGCGGGCCGATTGAGATGTGAAAAAGATTGCTAGAAACTGAATGCCTGGTTGGTAGGACGTAAGAAGTCAAAAGTGACGAAGGTAAAACATGGTAAAGCAATGCTAGACCAAATGATTGAGACTCCTCCATGTACAGTAGTATCTATGATAAACGATGAAATTATCTTGATCGGACATGGCCGAGCCAAGTAAAATAACAATGCAAGTGCCAAGCCTAGCATCCCTTCTTACCTTTAGTGAATTGCTATGAATATCTGAATATCTATGAATTACTTACCCCTCCCGAGGCTTTCCATGCCTTTCCCGCAACGAAGGTATCTGCCAAGCTCAGATATGTCGATGGGACAGTCAAAGGGGCCATGCTCGTAGCGGCTCAGAACATCAAATCTGGAGAAAAGATATTGCAGATTCCACGGGATCTTCAAATCAGTGATGCGACTCGGATGAGAGTGTGAAGCTGCAAGGATTGGACGGGGCAAGGTGTCCACTAAACATCACACAACATAATATCAATTCGTGTCAATACCATGGACTTAACTTGTCTTAGCTTGGATACGTTCTTTCCATTCTTTCCTCTCATTGACCAAGACACATGTGACCCGGCTACACAAGACATTTTTTCCTCGATCCAGATCAGTCCATGAAGGTGCTGTAGTGTGATGAGTACAATGTGATGGCAGTAGAGAGGACTTAAGGGTGCAGTTGGATTACTGTACTACTGGAATCATGGTGATAACTAGTGATAACCTCCATAAGTTATCATAAGTTGGGATATAACCCCTATATGGGTACGTAGCCACATATAAGTGGAACTGCACCCTCAAGCGGCAGTTTTCGTCGCAACTCTCAGGCCTCCATTCGCCAAAGAAGCGACCTTCCCTCACATGTTGCACCGTGGCAGCACTGAGAGATGCGTTTCTTGCGTCAGGATGTACGAGAAACAAAAAGATGGAACAACGGCAGGAATTTCTTGCATCTGATGCATCTATATCTTGGGATAAAGCAACCACAGCAACCAAAGCAACCAAAGCAACCAATCAAACTGGGGAGCTGTCGATGCTGTCGTGAAGTCAATGCATCAGACAATGGTCCTTGGCAAGGACGGAATTGATGACTTGAGCCTCGGTCGAAGTGGAGTGGCAGCAATGGCAGCATGGCTTTCGAGCCAATATGGTGACTCAAGCAGCAACCCTAAAGGGCAAGTTTAGTTCCATTTATGTGTTGCTTTCTTGTTGCTATTTTTTAATTACCCGTATAGAAGGCAAGCAAAAACATCCCATGTTGCAAGGATCAATACCTGAGACTGTTTAGCACAAGCAATCCTTGTCAGTGCTGCGTTTTCTCAGTCACTGGCAAAGAGGGATGCTACAGTTGCTACAGATTGCTATGGGGTCCACTGTGACTGTCCAAGGTAGCTTTTTGCAAAGCCCTGCATCTGTGGGAATATGGCAGCCATGGTGGGACATGTTCTCACCTCCCTTTTCCATGCCGTTTTACCGAGAGACGCGGGAGCAGTTGCTGCTGGTCGGTTCCTTTGAGTTTCAAGAGATCAGACGTAGCCTTTTCTGGTCTGAGACTCAGTACTGTCTATTGGATTCTATTGGTGACTCTGCCCTTTTTGGTCTCTGGTGATCGAGTCAGATGGTGTACGAAAGTAGCGCTTGGATGAGCATGTGTATGGTGGAGCATGGTGAACCCATTCCTCAGTGCTGGAATCAGATTTCTTCTAAGTGATAGAGGCCTTCGAAAAGGTTTTTTGAAGCGTGTACAGTATGGTGATGGCAGTCGAACATTTCATGTATAGGTCACGCGCCTTCTGTTCATCTCCGATCTAGACGCATTCACTTATCTGCAGTCTGGTTGTGAAGGTACACACGCGACTTTGAAAAGCTCACGGCATCCTGCAAGACAAAATGCAGCAAAGAACTGCAGATGATACCTGGCCGAAAGGATCCATGGAGATCATGGAGGCTCGTAATTAATGGTAATTATATATGTGCAAGCAGGAAACAGAGTACGCATGATCCATAGATATGGTATGATATGATGCCAGATGTTCCCGGGGATGCCAAGAATCTATACTACATGACATGGTTCAGAAGGTCAGAAGTTGAGAATTAGTTTTACTGTAGAATGATTTAGTTTCTGGACAACGTATTCTATTCATGGTTTGCCAGTTTGCCATGTTTCAAGTTTGCAACGTACTGCTTTACAATTCATTTTTAGGACAGGGCTCATTTCTTGCAAGATGGGTCATCCCATCATCCCAAATCTGTGGCTAGGATGGACATGAACACCTACCAGGTCTGGGCCATGTCGTTTTTGTCCGCTGGTCGGGGGAATATCGGTTTGGTCGCTACTCGCAAATGACTAAAATATTTGTCAGGGTCTGGTTGGGTTATTTGGATGGTCCCTGATGGTCGGATTCAAAGTCTAGCTTGCTTGCACACCTTTATGTGAATCCGATGCCTTTGCAAAGTATTTGAACTTTTTCGTGCAGCAAAAAATCACCAAGAACCGCTTCAGCACCAAAAAAACATCTATATATAGATGTCGGAATTCCCCTTTTGCAATGCTTTAAGGTGCCTTAAGGGAAACCGCTAAGGCAAATTCGCTTACGCCAGGCAGTGAACCAGTTCATTCTCTCGCATGCAGCCAAAGGTCCAGGAGGAAAGCCACATATCATTCCAATCTTCGCTGCTTGGAGTGGTCGTCACATGTCGTCAACACGCGTTCATGATTCTGCTGGGTTGTAATACACAAACATACCCAATATATCCCAATATTGATAATTATATTTATTGGGGGTTATATGTATATATATATATGTATATATATATATATGTAGTATATATATATATGTATATATATATATATGTATATATATATATGTATATATATATGTATATATATATGTATATATGTATATATATATAAACATAATTATATATGATCAATCTGCAAAGCAATGAGTATTTGGGTGTTTGTTTCCAATCGGTTTCAGTTCCCTCAGGATCCCTCAGGTACGTCAACGTGCCGAAGAGGCTATGACCAATTTCACTGATCCCTTCGGTCACTCCAAGTTTGCTATCAAAATTTTTGCTAGAGGTGCTAGATAGAGTAGGGCAATTCAGGTTGATAAATGTTTGAACACAAAGTGTTTGAACCCCAAGAAATACAGTAGAGTTTCTTTGATGCCCTTTGCGCGGTTTCTTCTACTCGTATTTGGAGATCAAATGTGTTCCTATTGTACGTGTACGAGGAGACACGTAGGAAGTCCAGCACTCTTTTCTGGTTGTTCCTATCATTCTTGCACTCTGCCATTCCGTGATAGTTTCTTTCACACCTTTGCTTCTTGCTATGGTCCAACATTCTACAACTTTGGCAATCTTGGGGAGGCAGTTGAATCTTAGCCTTGTGAATGAGAGGCTTGCTAAAGAAATCGACCCTCACAGATACAGTAGCAGTTTTGAGAGTCATACGTAAGCTGGCATATGCTTGGGAAGCTGAGATTGGGTGCTGTTTGACCACAGCCGAGGAATTTCTGAATCACTTGCCAGAGTTAACTTCAGATTTGAATCTTGGCAAATGAAGACGGCGATAGCTGTGGATTTGATTGAAATTATATACATCATGGAATCATTGTGTGGTACTGTAGCTGTCTTTAGCTGGCAGCTTAGTTCTTTTTACAAGCAGACATGGCTGGAGGTGTCACTTGATCATTTGCAATAGACTTTCAATTTGGCCACAATTCGGGGCACTCCAATCACTCCGTTCCATCAACTGTTCCAAGAATTGGATGAAGACTACAGGAAACCCCTAGAGTCCCTATATCTGAATTCAAAATCAGTACTTTTTACACCAATCCATTGAAGTGTGCCTTTCTCCAGGCCACAATTAGTCAGATGAAGCAGGACAGTTTTTTGGAATCTTTCGATCGCTAAGGAACTACGAGATGGACGACAACGGAGATTTGGTGGTTTCGGCCAAATGGGAAATCCCAGCAGATGAGGAAATCACTATCAGCTCCTTGGGCGTCACGGCGTCGATCCATCATGGTCCATCCATATTGCCACAGAGGAAGTTGATGTGGCTTAGTGGCTTAGATATTTCTTCCAGTCCGTGGTATCAAAGACAATAGTTTCTCAAGAAAAACAATTTAAACATAGACAAGATAGACAAGAATGACAAGAATGATAACTCTGCCAAGTATTGTGGAAGTATTGAACTCTCAGAATGTCAAATCATGCACTAGTTTCGGGCCTTAGGGATCATGAGCCCAGTTCAAAGTGCCAGCAGAGGTTATGGTCGCAGATCCAATCCCGAGCTCTTGGCCTCGTTTGGCTTTGCGGATCCGCCGTTTCTGGAGCCCTTTTGGTCCTTGCGGATCTTCACGCAGGAGCGGAAGCGATCGCGGAAGCTGTTGTGGTTCCAAAGTATGTCCCATTAAATGTATTAGAAGGGTGTAGAGTGTAGTGTAGATTCTATGTAGATTTCAGGCTTCACATATGAATAACATAACAATAATCAATAATCCCTTCCTCCTAATACTAAACGTCCCCCCTAATAATAAACACGGCAGGTAGTTTTTAGTATTAGAGGGTTATTTATTATTAGGGAACCCTAACCCTATTATATAATACTATATAATAAAATTAAACCCTTAATAATAAAAACTATTTTTCCCCACCTGCCAGGTGAGGGTTGTTAGATTTTATGTCAGTTGCCTGGTCCTCCTCGTCCTCCTCCTTCTCCTCCTCCTCCTCTCGTTGTCCTCCTCGTCCTCCTGCTCAACTGCGACTCGCGATCCACAGTGTTCGCTGCCGGACCTCAACCACGACCACCCACGCCCAGTGTTCCCTGCCGGACCTCAACCACGACCATCCACGCCCAGTGTTCCCTGCCGGACCTCAACCACGACCATCCACGCCCATTGTTCCCTGCCGGACCTCAACCACGACCATCCGCGCCCAGTGTTCCCTGCCGGACCTCAACCACGACCATCCGCGCCCAGTGTTCCCTGCCGGACCTCAACCGCGACCATCCACGCCCAGTGTTCCCTGCCGGACCTCAACCGCGAGTATCCACGCCAAAAGATATGCCACATAGAGTGCCAGAAGATATGCCAGATAGAATGTTAGAAGATATGTCAGATAGAATGCCAGAAGATATGCCAGATAGAATGCCAGAAGATTTGCCAGATAGAATGCCAGAAGATATGCCAGAGAAAATGCCAGAAGATATGCCAGATAGAAATGCCAGAAGATATGCCACATAGAATGCCAGAAGATATGCCACATAGAATGCCAGGTAGAATGCCAGAAGATATGTCAGATAGAATGCCAGAAGATTTGCCAGAGAAAATGCCAGAAGATATGCCAGATAGGATGCCAGATAGAAATGCCAGAAGATTTGCCAGATAGAATGCCAGAAGATATGCCAGAACATATGCCAGAAGATATGCCAGAGAAAATGCCAGAAGATATGCCAGATAGAATGCCAGAAGATATGTCAGATAGAATGCCAGAAGATATGCCAGAGAAAATGCCAGAAGATATGCCAGATAGAATGCCAGAAGATATGCCAGATAGATATGCCAGATAGAATGCCAGAAGATATGCCAGATAGAAAATGCCAGAAGATATGCCAGATAGAATGCCATATAGATATGTCAGATAGAATGCCAAAAGGTATGCCAGATAGAATGCCAGAAGATATGCCAGATAGAATGCCAGATAGACATGTCAGATAGAATGCCAGAAGATATGCCAGAACATATGCCAGAAGATATGCCAGATAGAATGCCAGATAGATATGTCAGATAGATATGTCAGATAGAATGCCAGAAGATATGCCAGAGAAAATGCCAGATAGATATGCCAGATAGATATGTCAGATAGAATGCCAGAAGATATGCCAAATAGAATGCCAGATAGATATGTCAGAAGATATGTCAGATAGAATGCCAGATAGAATGCCAGAAAATTTGTCAGATAGAATGCCAGAAGATTTGCCAGAGAAAATGCCAGAAGATATGCCAGAGAAAATGCCAGATAGATATGCCAGATAGAATGCCAGAAGATATGCCAGAGAAAATGCCAGAAGATATGCCAGATAGAATGCCAGATAGATATGTCAGATAGAATGCCAGATAGATATGTCAGCCAGAGAAAATGCCAGAAGATATGCCAGATAGAATGCCAGATAGATATGTCAGATAGAATGCCAGATAGATATGCCAGAGAAAATGCCAGAAGATATGCCAGATAGATATGCCAGATAGAATGCCAGAAGATATGCCAGATAGAAAATGCCAGAAGATATGCCAGATAGAATGCCAGATAGATATGCCACATAGAATGCCAGAAGATATGCCACATAGAATGCCAGAAGATATGCCAGATAGAATGCCAGATAGACATGTCAGATAGAATGCCAGAAGATATGCCAGAACATATGCCAGAAGATATGCCAGATAGAATGCCAGATAGATATGTCAGATAGAATGCCAGAAGATATGCCAGAGAAAATGCCAGAAGATATGCCAGATAGAATGCCCGATAGATATGTCAGATAGAATGCCAGAAGATATGCCAGAGAAAATGCCAGAAGATATGCCAGATAGAATGCCAGATAGATATGCCAGATAGAATGCCAGAAGATATGTCAGAAAATATGCCGGATAGAATGCCAGATAGATATGTGAGATAGAATGCCAGAAGATATGCCAGAGAAAATGCCAGAAGATATGCCAGAACATATGCCAGATAGAATGCCAGAAGATATGCCAGATAGAATGCCAGAAGGTTTGCCAGATAGAATGCCAAAAGATATGCCAGAACATATGCCAGAAGATTTGCCAGATAGAATGCCAGAAGATATGCCAGAGAAAATACCAGAAGATATGCCAGAAGATATGCCAGAACATATGTCAGAAGATATGCCATAAGATATGCCAGAACATATGCCAGAAGATATGCCAGAGAAAATGCCAGAAGATATGTCAGATAGAATGCCAGAAGATATGCCAGATAGAATGCCAGATAGAATTCCAGAGAAAATGCCAGAAGATTTGCCAGATAGAATGCCAGAAGATATGCCAGAGAAAATGCCAGATAGATATGCCAGATAGAATGCCAGAAGATATGCCAGAGAAAATGCCAGAAGATATGCCAGAAGATATGCCAGAACATATGCCAGAAGATATTCCAGAGAAAATGCCAGAAGATATGTCAGATAGAATGCCAGATAGAAATGCCAGATAGAATGCCAGATAGATATGTCAGATAGAATGCCAGAAGGTATGCCAGATAGAATGCCAGAAGATATGCCAGATAGAATTCCAGAGAAAATGCCAGAAGATATGCCAGATAGAATGCCAGATAGAAATGCCAGAAGATATGCCAGAAGATATGTCAGATAGAATGCCAGAAGATATGCCAGATAGAATGCCAGAAGATATGTCAGATAGAATGCCAGAAGATATGCCAGATAGAATGCCGGAAGATATGTCAGATAGAATGCCAGAAGATTTGCCAGATAGAATGCCAGAAGATATGCCAGAGAAAATGCCAGAAGATATGCCAGATAGAATGCCAGAAGATATGTCAGATAGAATGCCAGAAGATATGCCAGATAGAATGCCAGATAGAATTCCAGAGAAAATGCCAGAAGATATGCCAGATAGAATGCCAGAAGATATGTCAGAGAAAATGCCAGATAGATATGCCAGAGAAAATGCCAGAAGATATGCCAGAGAAAATGCCAGAAGATATGCCAGAAGATATGCCAGATAGAATGCCAGAAGATATGCCAGATAGAATGCCAGATAGATATGTCAGATAGAATGCCAGATAGAAATGCCAGAAGATATGCCAGATAGAATTCCAGAGAAAATGCCAGAAGATATGCCAGATAGAATGCCAGAAGATATGCCAGATAGAATGCCAGAAGATATGTCAGATAGAATGCCAGAAGATTTGCCAGATAGAATGCCAGAAGATATGCCAGAGAAAATGCCAGAAGATATGCCAGATAGAATGCCAGATAGAAATGCCAGAAGATATGCCAGATAGAATGCCAGAAGATATGCCAGATAGAATGCCAGATAGAATGCCAGAAGATATGTCAGATAGAATGCCAGAAGATTTGCCAGATAGAATGCCAGAAGATATGCCAGAGAAAATGCCAGAAGATATGTCAGATAGAATGCCAGAAGATTTGCCAGATAGAATGCCAGAAGATTTTCCAGAGAAAATGCCAGAAGATATGCCAGATAGGATGCCAGATAGAAATGCCAGAAGATATGCCAGAACATATGCCAGAAGATATGCCAGAGAAAATGCCAGAAGATATGCCAGATAGAATGCCAGAAGATATGTCAGAACATATGCCAGAAGATATGCCAGAGAAAATGCCAGAAGATATGTCAGATAGAATGCCAGATGGAATGCCAGATAGAATGCCAGAAGATATGCCAGAGAAAATGCCAGAAGATATGCCAGATAGATATGTCAGATAGAATGCCAGAAGATATGCCAGATAGAATGCCAGATAGATATGTCAGAAGATATGTCAGATAGAATGCCAGAAGATATGCCAGATAGAATGCCAGATAGATATGTCAGAAGATATGTCAGATAGAATGCCAGATAGATATGTCAGAAGATATGTCAGATAGAATGCCAGATAGATATGCCAAATAGAATGCCAGATAGATATGTCAGATAGAATGCCAGAAGATATGCCAGCCAGAAAAAATGCCAGAAGATATGCCAGATAGAATGCCAGATAGATATGCCAGATAGAAATGCCAGAAGATATGCCAGAGAAAATGCCACAAGATATGCCAGATAGAATGCCAGATAGATATGTCAGAAGATATGCCAGAAGATTTGCCAGATAGATATGTCAGAAGATTTTCCAGAGAAAATGCCAGATAGATATGCCAGAAGATATGCCAGATAGAATGCCAGATAGATATGTCAGATAGAATGCCAGAAGATATGCCAGATAGAATGCCAGAAGATATGTCAGATAGAATGCCAGATAGATATGTCAGATAGAATGCCAGAAGATATGCCAGAGAAAATGCCAGAAGATATGCCAGATAGAATGCCAGATAGATATGTCAGATAGAATGCCAGAAGGTATGCCAGATAGAATGTCAGAAGATATGCCAGATAGAATGCCAGATAGATATGCCAGATAGATATGTGAGATAGAATGCCAGAAGATATGCCAGAGAAAATGCCAGAAGATATGCCAGAACATATGTCAGATAGAATGCCAGAAGATATGCCAGAGAAAATGCCAGAAGATATGCCAGATAGAATGCCAGATAGATATGTCAGATAGAATTATTAAATTTCACGAGCTCCGGGGATTTTGTGATTTTTAGGGAATATTGGATATCAAGGTCGAAATGCAATTTTTGGTGCAGTGTACGCGCACAAGGGTCGCACGAAAAAACTTAAGCGTCATGATGCGTCATGGTTTGCACGGGTTTGCACTGGATCAGCCTTCCATAAATGAAATTGGTCCAATTAATCCTTCCGAAAAAAAATGAAACGGTCAGAAACGGTCGGAAACGGTCGGAAACAGTCGGAAACATGATCAGGCCAAAACTTGTCCAACCCGCATTTCTTTTAAAAATAAACATTTCCGCGCAACGCAGTTTTTTTTTTGAAGGTCCAAAGGTGTCCAAGGGGAAACGGTTGGAAACAGTCGGAGATCGCACCTTCGCTCGGCAAAAAAGTAGTTGTTTTGTAGCATATGTTGATGAAAAATGTTTGAAAATTATGTAGAAACATGTCTTTTTTGCCGAGCGAAGGTGCGATCTCCGACTGTTTCCAACCGTTTCCCCTTGGACACCTTTGGACCTTCCAAAAAAAAAAATGCGTTGCGCGGAAATGTTTATTTTTAAAAGAAATGCGGGTTAGACAAGTTTTGGCCTGATCATGTTTCCGACTGTTTCCGACCGTTTCCGACCGTTTCATTTTTTCTGAAGGATTAATTGGACCAATTCCATTTATGGAAGGCGACCCTTGTGCGCGTACACTGCACCAAATATTGCATCTTGACCTTGATATCCAATATTCCCTAAAAATCACAAAATCCCAGGAGCTCGTGAAATTTAATAGATAGAATGCCAGAAGATTTGCCAGTAAGAAAATGTATAAATGCCATGGTGGGGATCATTAGATTTGAAGTAATTTTTCTGTTAAGTCTTCCCCATCGCTCTGGCTTTGTGACTTCCGAACCCCAGCCAGGTCCCCAGGGAGCGCTGGGAGCTCGACGGGGGTGTTGCGCATCATGCGCGTGCAGCGCCTACTTCGCGTGGTGGGTATCTTCCGCTTGCTGCGGGTGGATCGCCTGGCCCCGCTCCGCAAGCGTCGCTCAGACTATGTCGAAATAACGACGAAGAATGAACAACGGGAGAAATGATGGGACGGGCTTCATAAAAGGGGTTTTCTTTGATGGGAAAAGGATGAAGACATATGGGAAAATGATGTGAACATGGAAACCATATGGAATATCTATAGACTATAGATGGTTGATTTGGGGATTGCAGGACTGGGGGTATTTTTATGTCGTTGGGATGACATGTTTACCCTTTTGTGGGGATAATGTTATAATGGCATATCAAGAGGGTTAAATGAGCAGTGCCCAAGCTACGCCCATTGGTTATCTGGTCGGTGGTTTGGAACATTTTTTATTTTCCATATATTGGGAATAATCATCCCAATTGACAAATATTTTTCAAGATGGTTAAAACCACCAACCAGTTATATTACAAGGGGTTATTAACTATCAACCGTATTTACCTATTAGAATTTACGTGATACTTCTAGAACCCATGAATTCGGAACCTCAAGAAACCAACCAGTTTTTACAGAATTGCGTTGCCCAAAAGTCCGGTGGGATTTGACCATAACAAATCATAACAACATGGTTACATAATGTATCATTCTGTACATAATCATTTGAAGTTGATTAGATGGCACAAAACAACGAAACAAACACTAACTTCATCTAGCTTCACCAGTTTTATGCATGATGTCACCATCAACGGGGTTCAACTCAAATGAATACGTTTGCTGATATCGTACTGGGCGGCTCTCATGATTTCTTGGTGAAAAAACTTTTTTGGACGGTGTTTTGTTTCGCCGAGACGTGGGGAGTCAAAGAATCACAAGATACTCTCTGGTAAACAAACAAAAAACTATGAAAAATCACCATTTCCAATGGGAAAACTCACTATTTCAATGGCCATGTTCAATAGTTATGTTAGTCATTACCAGAGGGTATGTTGTTTAAAACTACTCTGGTTGGTTGGTGACTGGAACCATGGAATTTTCCTGGTGAATCTATGGTTAATCTATGGTTAATAATGGTTAATAATTGGAATAACAATATATCTGGTTGGTGGTTTGGAACATGTTTTATAACTTCCCATATATTGGGAACAATCATCCCAACTGACTAATATTTTTCAGAGAGGTTGAAACCACCAACCAGTACTTAGACTCTCTGAGTGCCCATATTTTTGTTTGCCCCCAAATTTAAGTACCATATGTTCATATTGTTCATAGGTACTTAGTACTTGGAGGGTCTAGGTAGAAATAATGTGGGTGGGTTCACACAACAATCATCAGAGTATGTACCTCGCAGATTCAAAACCTTTGCTTCATGATGCCAGCAGCTTGTACTTCCCAACATATAAGGGAGATTATAGTTATAGAGATTGTCATTGTCCATCATGGGCTTTGTGAATCAACGTGCTTTGTGCTTTAGTTTTCCAAGAGCTTCACATGACACTACTCATGTGTTCTGGGTGCTAGAAAGTTACTGGCATAGCTTCATCCAATGGGCCAAGGGATGCCAAGGGTTGGTGGTTTCAGCTGGTAGGATTCCTGGATCCTTGCGAATCCTAGAGATGACATAGATGGATATAGATGGTTCTTGGTGGTTTCAATCAAGGTTATCCTGTAATAGACCGTATGTTGTTGAAATCTATGTTTCTTTATCCTGAAAAAAAGAATACCTGCGCAGGCACTTGGAAGGGATATTTTCAGATGGATATTTCAGCCCCAAACAAAAACATGTAAACTGGGGCAATGAACATGCATCTGATTGGTGGTTTCGAACATTTTGTTTCCATATTATATTCGGAATGTCATAATCCCAACTGACGAACTCCATGATTCTTCAGAGGGGCAGGTATACCACCAAGCAGGCATTATACATCTATAAAACATGATGGTTGGGATACCTATCAGCCATTATCAACCATTGTTAGTGCTTCATGGAATGGGTATCGGTATACCACCAACCAGGCATTTATCAGCTACTTTAGGACTTGAAGGTCCCAGTGGGATTCCCATGGAGTTGAAAAGCCCAAATCACTAGGACCTTCAGTGACGGAAAGTTCGGTTCCTTTGCTTAATGTGAAATGGCTTGGCACATCAAAAATTACCCCCTGGTAAACTAACATAGCTATGGAAAATGGCACATGTATAGATGGTTTACCTATTAAAAAATGTGATTTTCTATAGCTATGTTAAATTACCACCAGGTAGTGACTTTCAATGGTGATTTAACAGGGTTTGCCAAGCGTTTTATGGTAATACTGTAGTAATACTATATATATATAACTGACCAACACTATGATATGTGGGTGTCTGAAAAGTCCATGTATGCCCAGTGATGGGCATTTCAGAGGGAACGCGATGATTCACTGATAAAAAAAGGTGGATGGAATGGTGTCTATTTTTTGACATCCCGAAACAGGAAACAACGTTTACCTGCCAGAAAGGCCAGGGTTCTCGGTTGATTCCCACGGTTGCCACGGAGTTTTCCATTGATTTTCCTGAGGCTTCGAGCTGTTGCTGCCTGTGCCCAGTGAGAGCTTGAGGGTTCCGCGGCCAAGCGAATCGCGATAATCGCCAAGCGGGGCCAGCGCACAGCACAAATCTCTCAGTAATGTGGAGATTTCCTAAAATGGGGGTACCCTCTGGTAATGACTAACATAGCTATTGAAAATGACCATTGAAATAGTGGATTTCACCATTGAAAATGGTGATTTTCCATAGTTATGTTAGTTTACCAGAGGGTACCCCAAAATGGATTGTTGATAGTTTATAATGGAAAATCCTATTAAAAGGGATGATGACTGGGGGTACCCCGACTTTGGGAAACCACCATATGGGTAAAACAATGCCATAAACCACCCATGACTGGGAATGGTCAGTTTATACCACCTATAAAAATGGTGATGACTGGGGGATGGTAAACATGGCATTGTTTTACCAACATTATCAAAAAACCAAACAAGGCACTTGGGTGGCTGAACATTGAGCTATGGGAATACAGAAACAGTAAAACAAAACAATGAGCTATGGGAATACAGAAACAGTAAAACAAAACAAAGAAAAGGAATCACACACTCCTGCAAGGTGGTGCCCCCAAGATAGCGGTCAGTTGGTGCAAATAACTCCAATAACTATGGTTTATAGGTGATATATCTATAGTATTCATGGGGTTTATAAACCAACAAACATCACTAGAGGGGCACCACCTTGTGGAAAGCCTTGATTTGCTATGCCCCGATGGTAAATCCGTTGACCAATAAAGATAGAAAGTTCATGGAGGTTCCATAGAAATTCTGACTTTAGTTGTTCAGTCTACCCGGGTAATCCTCATTGACCCATGGGTTTATTGCTCAAAATTCATGGGTATATTCATGGAAATTCATTTACAACCATGGGTAATCCTGGAAAACCATGTTTTGATGGTTGTTATTCTTTTGGCCCAGATTCAGCAGTTGCTAAATTATTTCCGAGAGGAGACAAGAGACGGAACGCTTGACATGACATACGCCTGTTGAGTGGTTATGAAATAGGGGGTTATTAAACTAGGACTAGGACCTACCCGGTTGATTTGGGATACTGTAGATAATTATATAACATGCATCTGGTTGGTGGTTTGGAACATGAATTTTTGACTTTCCATATATTGGGAATAATCATCCCAACTGACTTTCATATTTTTCAGAGGGGTAGGTCAACCACCAACCAGATATTATACATCTATAAAACATGATGGTTGGGGTACCTATTAACCATTATCAACCATTGTTCGTGTTTCATGGAATGGGTATCGGTACTTTAAGCAATACATGGCTCAACATGCTACTTTCCTTAGCAGACACAGTTCATGTATGTCATTATGACATACACATACATCCCGGCGGACCTGGCACCGGCCCATGATTGCTTAAAAATTCTTGTTTCGCTGTGGCGCCAGCTCGATTTCATGTGGGAAACAACCATGAAAAAAAACATCCGTTTTAGTGTGGTTTGCAACCCTTACAGGGTTTTGTGCTTCAAAACCCGGCGAACGATCAAAGTGGCCTTTTCTCTTCACCGCATGAGAGATCTTACAGCTTCGCCAGTGGCGGTCAGCAAGTCGAAGCCAGTGTGTTCCCATCTCCATTGGTGACTTCGAATGTATTTGAACAACAAACCATTGCGTTTGCCTTGGACTTGGGAACGAATGCTGTCTGGAATTGACTTTTTCATCAATTTCCAGTAGCGTAGCGTAGCCTCCCATCATGTCTTGCAGTAGAGACGAATGCGTAGCGTAGCATCACATCATGTCTTGCAGTAGTGACGAATGATATCACACCCCACCCCACACCCATGCGTAGCGGTAGCCTCCCATCATGTCTTGCAGTAGTGACGAATGCGTAGCGTAGCATCACATCATGTCTTGCAGTAGTGACGAATGCTAGCACACCCCACCCCACCCCATGCGTAGCGTAGTAGCCTCCCATCATGTCTTGCAGTAGTGACGAATGCGTAGCGTGCACATCATGTCTTGCAGTAGTGACGAATGCGTAGCGTAGCCTCCCATCATGTCTGCAGCAGCATCATGTCTTGCAGTAGCGACGAAATGCGTAGCGTATCACATCATGTCTTGCAGTAGTGACGACGTAGCGTAGCATCACATCATGTCTTGCAGTAGAGACGAATGCGTAGCGTAGCCTCCCATCATGTCTTGCAGAGTGACGAACGCGTAGCGTAGCCTCCCATCATGTCTTGCAGTAGAGACGAATGCGTAGCGTAGCATCACATCATGTCTTGCAGTAGAGACGAATGCGTACCGTATGTCTTGCAGTAGTGACGAATGCGTAGCGTAGCCTCCCATCATGTCTTGCAGTAGTGACGAATGCGTAGCGTAGCATCACATCATGTCTTGCAGTAGAGACGAATGCGTAGCGTAGCATCACATCATGTCTTGCAGTAGTGACGAATGCGTAGCGTAGCATCACATCATGAGTAGTGAAGAATGCGTAGCGTAGCATCACATCATGTCTTGCAGTAGTGACGAATGCTATCACACCCCACCCCACCCCACCCCAATTTGTGGGCCGGTAAAACGTCCGTCTGCACATACATGAACTGTGTATGCTACATAAACTTTACAATTTAACGTACATACCCTCTGGTAAACTAACATAGCTATTGAAAATGACCATTAATAGTGGATTTTCCCATTAATAGCATGGTGATTTTCAATAGCTATGTTAAATTACCAGAGGGTAATTTCTGGTTGCTTTTCGCACTTCCAAAGCAGCAAAAAATCTCCAGCGCTGCTCAGCTCGCAGCCTGTCAGGTGCTGTTTCCAATTCTGCGCTCCTTCTTTGCTCTGATACTGGCGATTCATTTGTTGCTTGCCGTGAAAACACGGTGAAATTGGTGGAAGTTACGATGTGAAATTGGTGTATTACCCTCTGGTTATGACTAACAGTTCGCCATGGTATAGATGGCCCGTAGAAATAGATGGTTTACCTAGCTATAAAATGGTGATTTTCCATGGCTATGTTAAATAACCAGAGGGTAAATAAGTGACATCTGATGTTCAGAAACATGTGTTCCACATAGCGTGCGAAATCTTGGTAGATGTGTAGTTGATCCCATTCTACAATGTGGTGTCCCCCAGTGATGTTTGCTGGTTTATAAACCCCATGATAACTATAGTTATTTGCGTACAATGAACCATAGTTATTATATGTTATTATTGGACCTATAGACCAGCTTAGCTATCTTTTGGGGGCCCCACATTGTAGCCCCCATTGATTTACAGTGTTGAATTGTGTCCATCCACCCATCCACAAAGGGACGACTCAACCAGATTTTGCAGCTGGGTTTACCGATGTTTACCGGCAAGAATGGGGCTACTATTTAACCAATCATAATGGGGATGTAGTCGGATAATCTTCGATAGTCGACAATATATATATGTACTGTAATTATATATACAATATGTATATTATATATATAATAACGTTATGTATATAATTGGGATTGATAGCCCAATCTTTTTTTATAAACATCTGATCAACCATCAGATTTTTGCCGTACCTGATTCTGAGAATTTCTCAGATAAACCAGCTCCATCGGTCAAATATTGGTCAATCTCCTCTTGATTTACAGTACCAGGCAACGCCCATGTGAAGGGCTTTGTTTTCATTCACATCCATGTCATGGAAACAAGTGAACACCATTCTAACCACATGTTTAGGGTGAACTACCCCGGTTGGACAAAACATGCAGGAATTTGGAGTTTAAGCAACCCAACTGAGGGTAATGGCTTAAGTAAAAGGTGGTTGGTTGGGTTTCAGAGCTTATATCATCTTATATCATGTGTTCAATCATCATTCATTCTTGGTTCAATCATTTGATTTGTTCAAAAAAAACGCAGGAAAACGAAAATACTTCTGTGAGGCTCCTGGGTTACAAGTTTATAAACACATAGGAACTCTTTAACATCACTGGAAGGTCGAGGCTTTAAGCCCATAGAATGCATCATGCCTGTTACTAAGGAGGCTGCTGTTGATCAACAGCATGGATACCCTCCAGTAAACTAACATAGCATAACATAGCTATGGAAAGCGTATGATTCAAAGATGATTTACCTATTAAAAATGGTGATTTACATAGCTATGTTAGTTTACCAGGACCACTTCGTTATCTCCCCCCTTTTTCGTTACCCAAGGCTTGCCAGCATGTGGTGGATAGTTGGATGTGTAGAGAACGGCTGGGTGCTGGTCGAAGGACTCAAGGAGGTGCTGGTTGGAAAAGGGCTGGGGCCGGGTGGGACTTCAGCATTTTATGATGTTCATATGGATAGACGGTTCATGGAAGATATGGAAGATTCATGGATTATGGATCATGGATCATTCAGTTTGAAACCTTACGAAGATAGACAATATGAGTGATCGCAATGGCGGTTATTAAAACATAGAAATATTAGCCTCTGGTTATGACTAACATAGCCATGGAATAGATAGCCCATAGAAATAGATATCGTTTACCTAGCTATAAAATGGTGATTTTCCATGGCTATGTTAAATAACCAGATGGTAGCCTCTGATGATGTAGCATATTTACCCTCTGGTAATTTAACATAGCTATTGCATATGATCATTTATAGTGGATTTACCCATTGAAAATTGTGATTTTCCATGGTTTTGTGTATGTTTATCAGAGTGTAAGAGTTTGCAAACTATTTAGATCTATTTAGTATAGCGAACTGTTGGATCACCAGAGCGAGCCTAAGTTAACGCAGAGTTCGCTGAACTATTGGCCTTATGGGAGATATAACATGATATAACGATAGTATACTATAGTGAAATGATAGTGATTTATAGTGGTTTAATGGGATTTATAGTGATTCAATTGGATTGTATAGTGATTCAATGGGATATTAATGGGATATACCATCTGGTAAACAGTTAGCTATTGAACATGGCCCAGTCGAAATAGTGGATTTACCCATCGAACATGGTGATTTTCCATAGTCAGTTGGTTTACCGGAGGGTATGTAATGTGGTTAAAACACACTAAGCCATCCCCAAAATCAGCATAGATTTATAGTGATTTAATTGGTTTTTATAGTGATTCAATGGGATATTAATGGGATATACCCTCTGGTCATTTGTTACATATATATAGCTATTGAAAATGGCCCAGTCGAAATAGTGGATTTCGCCATTCAAAATAGTGAATCTTTCCATAGTTAATAGTTACGTTAGTTTACCAGAGGGTAACTGTTTAACCCCAGGTTTTTCAGTAGATTAAGCCTACTTATCCCACAAAAAAACAGAGATATGACCTAGGATTCGTGGGATGAGCCACCAAGTAGGCTAAATTCCCCCAACTATACTTGGGGAAAAAAACATTTAAGCTGGGATATTCTGCACATGCTCGCACTGGTGCGTGTTATTTTTATTATGATACACGCATTATGTGTGGGTCTGAGAACAAAACACATTTTTTTGGCCAGGGATCTGTACAACGTGGGTAAAACAATGATAAACCATCCCCCAAATCACCATAAATAGATGGTATAAACCGTTCCCAACTGGATGGTTTATGGCGTTGTTTTACCCACATGACTTCCCTTGTGTGGCGGACATGATTTGTATGGTGCTCAAGTAATCGTAGTGGTCTTGGTATCGCCTTTGGTTGACCTGGGTACCCCAAGATCCATCGTTTACCATCATGTTAGCAATTTTGAGTTGATCTCCCTTTTTCTAGTTTAGCCATCTCAAGCAACAAAAAAGACTATCTATCTGAACTCTCCAAGTAAACATGTCATAGGTAAAACTACTATATAATTATATAAACATGCGGGTAAAATACATCTCTACTTGGTGGCTCATCCCACGGCTCGTAAGTGGGTTAGTTCACCCCAGTGATTTCAGTGGATTAACCCGCTCCTTATCCCATGTAAATCACTGGGGTTATAACCCACTTACGATTCGTGGGATGAGCCACCAATGACTACGTGGAGAGTCCCATTCTGTAGCTAGGCATTAAGATTTTCTCGCCATGATCTCCCCGAGTTTCTGAGATAAACCTCCGGTCAAACCTGGCAATCTGGGAAATCCTCGGTTATTGCTGGTGTAAATGTTAGGACATGTTCAAGCACCATTGAATCACCATGAAGCATATGGGACAAGTATATCAATATACCTATATTTTCCAAGCACCAAAGATTGGTATTTTACTTTACTCCATGTTATTATAGGATATTTTAGTATTTGGTATTTGGAGGGTCTAGGTGTACATATATATATATATCAATGGTTGTCCCTTAAAATAATCATTGGTTCGCCCAACTTAATTTCTTATGGTAATTTCAGCAACCAATGGTCCAGTCAAGTATCCCAGAAATCAATGGTACTTTGAGGAACCTGGGCTTAGATGTTCTTATCTCTTAACGGCGCATCTACATATAGTAAATCCCAAGCAGATAGAAAAGTGTTTCCATGATGGTATATATGATATTTATATACGGTATCTCTTAAAATTTCAGGTTTTTTTGGGTTGCGAAAAAGATGTTCCGATGTACTGAATGAAATCCGCTCAAAATGCCTGCGCTTTTAGAGCTTAAAGATGCTTAAAGTACAAAAAAAAACGATGCTCTAAAATAGCCATGAATTCATGGGCACTTTTTAGTTGAAGAGTCCAGGTATTTCATGGGTATTCCAATAATGCCAAGAAAATCCAAGGTTATTATATCCATTCTACGGATCCAAACACTTCCGAATAGAAGGTACCAGGTACCCCAAAAAACTGGATCCGTAGGGATCCACGAAATCCAAAAAAAAACATGATATCTACAGTGAGGATGGTGCCCTGGTGCCTCCAAATGTGATGTGAATGTTGGTTTAGATTTACCCCATGAATACTATACTCTAGATATATCACTGATATATCACCAACAAAAACCATAGTGACATTGGAGTTATAAACGCACCAACTTAGCTACGCTATCTTGGAGTTAAATTTAGTTATTTGTGTATAATAAACCATAGTTATTGGACTTATTGGCGCCAACTGAACGCTATCGTAAACGGGGGCCCCACATTGTAGGTATCATGTGCGATTCACCCAGTGTCATAGTCACGATCCCCAGGGGACAGGTAAAAATGCTATTGGCTTTACCACATTGGATACATTCCTCTTAAAGAATCCCCATGAAGGTATCACAAGTAGATATATTCCTGTGAAAAAAAAGATAATGTTCTATATAGTTGTTTATGTATATATGTATATACATATTCCGAATGATCATGTGAATGTCCATTCTTCCATTCTAGAAATGCCCATTCTACTTGCCATATAATATGTTCATACTATTTCCAGATTTTTTCATATGTATTGGAAATTCCCAATATTTTTAAAGATAGCTATCCCATGCTATCCCAACTATCATCCCTACTATCATCCATCCATAAACCATATCTGTTAATTGTGAAAGCCAAATTAAATAACAAATCTGTTAAAGTAACAATACTGTTAAATTTAGTTATTGTTATTAATCAACAGATATTGGATAGCTTAAATAAATCAATAGCTATTAAATTTAATTGATCTGTTAAATTTAGTAATTTTCCATAGCTATTGGATATTCTCCAGTAAACCAACAAGTTGATGTTGAAAATCCACTATTTGCAGACGGAATCAAAATGGTTTTCCCCGGTGCTGCAAGGCGCCTTTCGCCGATCAATACATGAGAAGTGTGGGGAGTCCCGGGCGTGACGCAACAGGATTGCGCGATTTAGGACTTATAAAAATAGGATCATGAAGCGATCCTCCGGTGAACTGTTTGCGAAGTGGAAAATCACGTTTTTTCCATAGGTCAATAGTTGATGATCAACTATGAATGGACCATTTTCATCCATTTTCTATAGCAAACTGTGAGTTTGCCAGAGGGTAAGCAAGAAAATTTGCTTTTACAGTGGACAAAAATCAGGCATCGAACAGCTAGCAGGAGATGCCCGGCGATTTGTTTTTCTCGATGACGCGCAGTTCACCAATGGTTAAGTGTTGGGTTGATTAGGAGATTAGGAACACATGGTTAGTTTGTTATTATGTTATAATATGTGTCTAGTTTATTGGTTTGTTAGTTCATATGTCTATAATAAATGGATATTACTAATGTTTTTGTTATAGACCAACATAAACGTAGGGGCCTCACCTTGTAGCTTTGAACATGTTTGCAAAAGAGGGACTCTTTGGCAGCTAACACAGACACACAAGCTTTTATTTATCCTGGGTATTTGAGATGAACCATGTTTTGTACAATGTGGGGCCCCCCCAGTTATAAGTTGGTTTATAAGCCTCAGTAACATAAGCCATAGTTATTGGAGTTATAAACCAACTTAGCTATCTAGGGGGCCCCACTTTGTAGAGAGGTTCTGCGCATTTGGATGGTGAATGTATCATGTTACGATTGTGTTCTTGTCACATCTTGTCACTTTTCTTTGATCTAAAAGGAGCATTTTGTCGTCCACTTAGGAGTCCATAACTAACCAGAGTTATTAACCACTTAAGTGGGATGATCCTCCAAGCATAATCCCTAAGTTTCTTTTTAAATGAGACCTTTTTTGTACCGATTAAAGATATTAAAGGCTACATGTTTGAGGCTGGTGAATTATGAAAGAAATTGTTTGTACCCTCTGGTAATTTAACATAGCTATTGAACATGGCAATTTATAGTGGAATTTCCTATTAAAAGTGGTGATTTCCCATAGTTACGTTAAATAACCAGAGGGTATATTTAATGATACTTAATGATACTTACCATGTTGGTTGCATCCCAATTTCAGCGGCCATTTCGGAACATGATCCACATTCATGCTGGGTTTTCTACATGGTGTTTTTGCTTAGGAGGCTATGTACTGCACTATTAAAGACATGGGGATATATGATTAAGACATAGTTACCTAGAAATGACTTGTTGTTTGGTTCCGTATTTGAAATTGGAGACAAATTTGAGAAATCCTACTGTTTCTTTTGGTTACAAGGTAGTAAAATACTGTTGCTACCATCCGGTTGTTTAATGTATTTCACTCCCTGGTTCAAATTGGAGATCATCGAAAGTGAACCCCCAGCATCATAGGATAAAGTTAGTTTAGTTAGTGATTAAGTATGATTAAGTTATATCATGAATTTCATAGGGTGTATCTGGTTGGTGGTTTGGAACATTTATATTTTTCCATATATTGGGAATCATCATCCCAACTGACTTTCATATTTTTCAGAGGGGTAGGCCAACCACCAACCAGATATTATACATCTATAAAACATGATGGTTGGGGTACCTATCAACCATTATCAACCATTGTTAGTGTTTCATGTTAGTTAGTTTAGTTAGTGATTAATTTATCAAAGGAAGTTTAGGGGGAGAAACTTCCGTGTTACGGACTTTTAGAATGTCAGGGAAAGAGTTAGTCAAAGAAAGAGTTAGCAAAGAAAGAGTTCGTCAGGGAACGAGTTAGTCAAAGAAAGAGTTAGTGAGGGAAAGAGTTAGTCAAAGAAAGAGTTAGTGAGGGAAAGAGTTATTCAAAGAAAGAGTTAGCAAAGAAACAGTTAGTCACAGAAAGAGTTAGCAAAGAAAGAGTTCGTCAGGGAAAGAGTTAGTCAAAGAAAGAGTTAGTCAAAGAAACAGTTAGTCAGGGAAAGAGTTAGTCAAAGAAAGAGTTAGTGAGGGAAAGAGTTAAAGAAAGAGTCAAAGAAAGAGTCAGGGAAAGAGTTAGTCAAAGAAAGAGTTAGTGAGGGAAAGAGTCAGTCAAAGAAAGAGTTAGTGAGGGAAAGAGTTAGTCAAAGAAAGAGTTAGTCAGGATATATGAGGTAGTCAAAGAAAGAGTTAGTCAAAGAAAGAGTTAGTCAGGATATATGAGGTAGTCAAAGAAAGAGTTAGTCAAGGAAAGAGTTAGTCAAAGAAACAGTTAGTCAGGGAAAAAGGTAGTCAAAGAAAGAGTTAGTCAGGATATATGAGGTAGTCAAAGAAAGAGTTAGTCAGGATATATGAGGTAGTCAAAGAAAGAGTTAGCAAAGAAACAGTTAGTCAGGGAAAGAGTTAGTCAAAGAAAGAGTTAGTGAGGGAAAGAGTTAGTCACAGAAAGATTTAGCAAAGAAATTGTTCCCTCACTGTAAATGGGATTGCAAGTGGTGCTGGTGGAGGAGTTGCCGATGGAGTTTTGGAGGAAGTCTCGCACGAAATGCGTTTTTGAGAGATAGCAGATGCACCAAACCCTATGTTTTTCCATACAAAGTCCGTCCCCGAACCTCGATGATCTACCTCTGCGGTGCGGCGGTTGCGAGACGGTCTCGTGTGTGGTCGGATCATGGTCGGATCGGTCTCGGATCATGCTCGGATCGGTTCCGCATTGTAAATGGCTATGGTCCACCGTGTGCCCGGGCCCGCGGGCCCGCGGGCCCGCGCTAGTCTTGGGCTATCGGGCCCGCGCTAGTCTTGGGCTATAGTCCACCGTGACCTTAAGCCCGTGCAACACTAGAGACCGGCAACAGCAATGCAAAGTAATGAAAACATTCGCACATTTTGAGACATTCTGAGCAAATTTGAAGAATTTTGAGCATTTTGGAGCCGTTTTTGTGGACCAGCTTGGGTCTTTTCGAGCAAATTTCAAACAATTTTGAGCATTTTTGTCGGGCAAGTTGGGGTCATGTCGAGCAATTCTGAGCAATTTTTGGAAGCACGATATGGCATTGTTGACCTTAGACAGTGTTCAAGATGTCTCAGTTGAGGCTGCTTTGAGACATCCTACTTTAGCTGAAAAAGGTAGCTGATGTAAACCCCACGGATCTAGACCCTAAAAGGTAAGGGCGCCTCTAAGAGGCCGTGTGTTTCAGCACATGGATATGTTTCTATTCAATTATGTTCCAAGGTTTTGCCACAACGAGAGCGGTTTTTCACAGATATCTATATTTTGTGGGTGTATCAAAAGTCATGGAAGGGTATGGAAAAATGAGAGTCACGGTGTGATTTTAATGGTTTTCGTGGGACGAAAGCCATCAGCTTGGAAAAGACAGCGTTACGCGTTTTCTTCTGCGTTGCCGACGTCTTTGTTTCAGCCGCTTTTGCGGCCAAGTATCATCAACGTATCATCAACGCATGATCAACGTAACATCAACGTATCCACAGCGCATGATCAACGGATCAACGTATCATCAACGCATGATCAACGTAACGTCAACGTATCAACAGCGCATGATCAAAGGATCATCAACGCATGATCAACCTAACGTCAACGTATCATCCACGTACCATCAACCTAGCATCAACGTATCAACGGCGCATGATCAATGTATCATCAGCGTATCATCCACGTCGCATCACCTTGCACGCAAGAGATACATGAACGTTATTGCACCCCCCCACCCCACCCAACCGCAACAGTAGCATCAACGTTTCCTCAACGTAGCATCAAAGTATGATCAACGTAACATCAACGTAGCATCCACGTCGCATCAACTTGCACGCAAGAGACATGAATGATATTGCACCCCCCCACCCCACCCCACCCCACCCCACCCCACCCCAACAGTAGCATCAACATCTCCTCAACGTAGAATCAACGTATGATCAACGTAACATCAACGCAGCATCCACGCCGCATCACCTTGCACACAAGAGACATGAACGTTATTGCAACTACCTGCCACCCCACCCCACCCCAAAAACCTCAAAAAAGCACGGCCTCTTAGAGGCGCCCATACCTAAAACGAGACCAGTGAGTATTATAAAATAGCCTCTGGAGAAGTATTATGAAATATTAGTTTTTTCAAATGGGTTCAATTGGACAAACCTTGCGGTGCCAGCATCCTGGGGTCATCAATTTGTGAGGATCCCACCCAAAAGTGCACTGAAAAAATGGCGTTGTAGGCGTAGGCTGGGATTTTGTGAATGCAAGGTCTGATTTGACCCATGGGATTTTGTAGAGCCCGAACTGACCTCTACTTTGCATGACGGCGCTCATGAATCGCTTTTCTGTGATTGCACAGAAACTTGGAGTTTTGGAGGGAGCAACAGGCAAGGGTTCAGTCCACACGGAGAGGTTAAGATGATTTAAGTTCACTCATTTTTTGAATCTTTGGAACTTCATACCGCGTGACCATGCCCTTTGATTGAATAAAACACCATAGCGGACAGGGACTGTGCTGCCTGTATCGTGCTTCCATGTGCTTCTTTCACTTTGTTAGTGTTGTCCCTTCACCTGCATGTTCCGGGTTGTGAGATTCTATGTCAGCCACTCCTCTCCTCCTTCTTGTCCTCCTCGCCGCGCCTGACCTCAACCGCAAAACCCGGATCAGAGTGGTGCCCGCCGGACCTGGATCACAAGCGCCTGGGTGAGATAGAATGCCACACTGAAAGTGAGAAGACACAATAGCCACGTATGCCAGAAAGAATTCCAAAAGAGATGCCATAGCATGGCAGCCTTGAATTGTCAGAAGTTATGCCAGATAGACACATATGCCAGATAGCACGCCAAAAGATATGCCAGAAAGAACGCGCGGGTCCGACTATGTCACTTTATGCCAGAATATATTTGAAAATATTTGTTGGATTGCCAGAATAAATACCGGAAAAGATTTGCTAGACACAGATGCCAGACAGAATGCAAGAAGATATAGACGATAAAATGCTGACCTGAAAACCCTCGCGCGGGCCCGCGGGCCCACGAAGGCCCGCGGGCCCGCGGGGAGAGCCCGGGAAGGCCCGCGGGGCCCTCTCCCCGGGCTCTTGGGCTATCAGGGGACCTATGTCTTGTAAATGGGGTGTCACTGTGTTTCGTGCATTTGTGGTCGACAGAATTCCATTGTGATTTGCAACTGTAGGATCGTTCCCGCAATGTAAATGGGATTGCAAGTGGTGCTGGTGGATGAGTTGCCGATGGAATTCCATTGTGATTTGCAACTCTAGGATCGTTCCCTCACTGCAAATGGGATTGCAAGTGGTGCTGGTGGAGGAGTTGCCGATGGAGTTTTGGAGGAAGTCTCGCACGAAATGCGTTTTTGAGAGATAGCAGATGCACGAAACCCTATGTTTTTCCATACAAAGTCCGTCCCCGAACCTCGATGATCTACCTCTGCGGTGCGGCGGTTGCGAGACGGTCTCGTGTGTGGTCGGATCATGGTCGGATCGGTCTCGGATCATGCTCGGATCGGTTCCGCATTGTAAATGGGGTGTCACCTGTGTTTCGTGCATTTGTGGTCGACAGAATTCCATTGTGATTTGCAACTGTAGGATCGTTCCCGCAATGTAAATGGGATTGCAAGTGGTGCTGGTGGATGAGTTGCCGATGGAATTCCATTGTGATTTGCAACTCTAGGATCGTTCCCTCACTGTAAATGGGATTGCAAGTGGTGCTGGTGGAGGAGTTGCCGATGGAGTTTTGGAGGAAGTCTCGCACGAAATGCGTTTTTGAGAGATAGCAGATGCACGAAACCCTATGTTTTTCCATACAAAGTCCGTCCCCGAACCTCGATGATCTACCTCTGCGGTGCGACGGGTGCGAGACGGTCTCGTGTGTGGTCGGATCATGGGCCTCGGATCATCTCGGATCGGTTCCGCATTGTAAATGGGGTTTCAACTGTTTTTCGTGCATGTGCGGTCGACAGAATTCCATTGTGATTTGCAACTGTAGGATCGTTCCCGCAATGTAGATGGAATTGCAAGTGGTGCTGGTGGATGAGTTGCAGATGGAATTCCATTGTGATTTGCAACTGTAGGATCGTTCCCGCAATGCAAATGGCATTGCAAGTGGTGCTGGTGGAGGAGTTGCCGATGGAATTCCATTGTGCTTTGCAACTGTAGGATCGTTCCCGCAATGTCTAGAAGGTTTCACATGCTTCGGTGGACGAGCTGAGGACGTAATACCATTGTGTTTTGCTAGGGATTGTTGCTAATCGCATTGTAATGGCTGCGTGAACTTGCTGCAGCTGGATTCTTTCAGATTTTGCCTGCTTTCATTTTCTATTTCAATTCTTTATAAAAAACGCTTCAAAAATCAACTTTTTCTGCTCTGGCGTCGAGATCCGGTTTTGGAGCTACAATTTCCGACGCCGTTGCGCGTAGTTCTATTGTGTTTTGCAACTCAGTCTCTGCAGATCGCATTGTAATGGCTGCGTCAAGGTTGCTTCCTGCTGTGGCTGCATTCGTAATACTATTGTCTTTTGCAGCTGGACTTCGTAAATCGTATTGGAGTGGCTGCATGAAGGCTGCCACAGTGATTTGTCAGCAGATTTTCTCCATTTTGGCGCTAATGATTTTCCTTCTAAAAATCCTTTTAAAAAGTGCTTCAAAATCGTCTTTTTTTCGCTCTGGCGTCGAGATCCGGTTTTGGAGCTACAATTTCCAACGCCGTTGCGCGTAGTTCTATTGTGTTTTGCAACTCTGTCTCTGCAGATCGCATTGTAATGGCTGTGTCAAGATTGCTTCGTGCTGTGGCTGCATTGGTAATACTTTTGTCTTTTGCAGCTGGATCTCGTAAATCGTATTGGAGTGGCTGCATGAAGGCTGCGACATGGATTTGTTAGCAGATTTTCTCCATTTTGGCGCTAGTGATTTTCCTTCTAAAAATCCTTTTAAAAAGTTCTTCAAAATCGTCTTTTTTTCTGCTCTGGCGTCGAGATCCGGTTGTGGAGCTACAATTTCCGACGCCGTTGCGCGTACTTCTATTGCGTTTTGCAACTCAGTCTCTGCAGATCGCATTGTAATGGCTGCGTCAAGGTTGCTTCATGCTGTGGCTGCATGCGTAATGTCTTTTGCAGCTGGATCTCGTACATCGTCTTGGAGTGGCTGCATGAAGGCTGCGACATGGATTTGTTAGCAGATTTTCTCCATTTTGGCGCTAGTGTTTTTTTGTTGCACCTAGGTTTAGAGCAGTGTGAAGTGTGGGGCGTGAAGAGTGCAGTGTGAAGTGTGCAGTGTGAAGGAAGCAGTGGGAAGTGAGAAGTGTGAAGTGTGGAGTGTGAAGTTTAAGTTTGGAGTGCGAAGAGCGCAGTGTGAAGTGTGAAGTGTGAGGTTTGGAGTGTGAAGGAAGCAGTGAGAAGTGTGAAGTGTGGACTGTGAAGTGTGAAGTGTGAGTGAAGTGTGGAGTGTGAAGTGCGAAGTGAGAAGTGTGAAGTGTGAAGTTTGGAGTGTGAAGTTTGGAGTGGGAAGGAAGCAGTGAGAAGTGAGAAGTGTGAAGTGTGGACTGTGAAGTGTGGAGTGTGAAGTGCGAAGTGAGAAGTGTGAAGTTTGGAGTGTGAAGGAAGCAGTGAGAAGTGAGAAGTGTGAAGTGAGAAGTGTGAAGTGTGGACTGTGAAGTGTGGAGTGCGAAGAGCGCAGTGTGAAGTGTGAAGTGTGAAGTGTTTGGAGTGTGAAGGAAGCAGTGAGAAGTGTGAAGTGTGGACTGTGAAGTGTGAAGTGTGAGTGAAGTGTGGAGTGTGAAGTGCGAAGTGAGAAGTGTGAAGTTTGGAGTGTGAAGGAAGCAGTGAGAAGTGAGAAGTGTGAAGTGAGAAGTGTGAAGTGTGGACTGTGAAGTGTGGAGTGTGAAGTGCGAAGTGAGAAGTGTGAAGTTTGGAGTGTGAAGGAAGCAGTGAGAAGTGAGAAGTGTGAAGTGAGAAGTGTGAAGTGTGGACTGTGAAGTGTGGAGTGCGAAGAGCGCAGTGTGAAGTGTGAAGTGTGAAGTTTTTGAGTGTGAAGGAAGCAGTGAGAAGTGAGAAGTGTGAAATGTGGAGTGTGAAGTGTGAAGTGCTGAAGTGAGAAGTGTGGACTGTGAAGTGTGAAGTGTGAAGTGTGGACTGTGAAGTGTGAAGTGTGAAGTGTGGACTGTGAAGTGTGGAGTGTGAAGTTTGAAGTTTGGAGTGCGAAGAGTGCAGTGTGCAGTGTGAGGTGTGGAGTGTCGAGGGAAGGACACGGTCGGGACAGGTTGTCTTTGAACTATAGGTCATTTATGTTTGGGAAACTTCCGCCGCCGGCTTGCCCGGGTCTATGTTATCATCCTTATCATTAATCATCATTAATCATCATTGACCATCATTAAATCACCATTGATCACCATTTTACCATGTTTTTCAGAGGGGTAGGTATACCACCAACCAGTATATAAAGCAATTATTTCTATGGACCATGTTCAACAGCTATGTTAAATTACCAGAGGGTATTGGTATTTTCAGAGGGGTAGGTCAACCACCAACCAGGGATGTATTATAAGCCAACATCATTTTCATGATCATCATTAAATCACCACAAAAACCACCACTATTCATCATTTTACCATGTTTTTCAGAGGGGTGTACCTTCTGGTAATTTAACATAGCTATTGAAAATGGCAATTTATAGTGAGTTTTCCCATTAAAAATGGTGATTTTCCATAGTTTTTTTGTATGTTTACCAGAGGGTATAAGCCAACATCGTTGGCAACGTTCACATCACTGGGCCCCCCTGGCACTTGGGGGATCCCAAAGGGATGTGAGCCAAAAAAAAGGGGGGTTAATTTACAGTAGTATTGTGCGATCCTTCGTTCAGAATTCCAGGCACCGCCGCAGCTATTTCGGATGTTTTTGGTAATTTTGGAATGTGCCATTGAGTTGGGGAACGACCCTTTGAACGACATCCAGAACGACATTGGAACGACCTCCTAAATATACGTATATAAGTTATATAGTATAGTTTTACATATATATATATATATATACAGGTCTAGATACATTTAAAACAAATCAGCAGCCAAATTACACCCGTAACCACCCTAAATGCATTTTTGGGGGCTGGTAAATTGCATCTGGCACGGTCTTTGTAATCTCTGCAACGAGACCCTAGCCTGAGCGGTTTCCCTCTAGAACCATGTCTTTACGAGCCCAAGACTCTTCCCGGTGCTCTGCCACCAATGCACGTGCACAAAAAATGTTTGGAGATAGGGCCATTTTATAAGGAATTTATCCTGGGCGCACCTAAGAAGTGCATGTCCACTAGGAACACAGAGAACCCTACCCGTTCCGGGGAATTCAGACAGGGATCTGATTTTCAGATTGTATAATTACTGTGTATTCAAGGGTCATTATTTAGCCATTTTTTTCGGCTCCCAAACGACCTCAGAACGACCTCTGAACGACCTCTGAACGACATCAGGATTTCAGTCAGAATGACCAATTGCCCACAAAAACCCGGAGACCGCAGACCATTCATACCATGTGCGCTGCGTTCCAAGTCATTGTTGACCTGATAGCAATGTGTTCCATAGATGGGTTAATTTTCCCAGTAACACTGTCAAACTTTTCTGCCCTGTTTCAAAATGACCCCGCCATGGGATTGTGAAAAAGATGCTGTTCCCTGAAAAAGAAACTGCTGAACGAAACTTTCTCTACGGATATGATGTAGCTGAAAGCAGCTCTGATGTAGATGCAACAAGCTCTAGTTCAAACAGTTCAGAATCAAGCGCCAAGACATAAATATGAAGACCGCCGCTTGGAAATCACATGATTTGCTTTTGGGATCAGGATTTACATACAGGGTTTTTTTTCAACTCATGTCGAGGTGGAATGGGCCGTGTCGCGGCTACCTGCTTCGTCTTTAAGGACCGCCCAGCGGGAAAGAAATGGTTGGTCAATCTTACATGGAAGATTCCTTTAGATGAATGGGAAAGAATGGATATCCATTAATACCAAAAGACTAATCTTTAATCCTTTAGATTCCTAACTAGTCTGTTGGTATGAAAATGGATATTTTTTTGGGAATGTCTACGTTCACCAGCAAAGAATTTGTCATTTGTTGCAGGGTATCTAAGATTGGCAATGGCAAAACCGCGGTCACGGTGATACGACATGGAAAATCACAGAAAATCACCACTTTTCTTGGGAAAATCAGCTATTTCGACTGGGCCATGTTCAATAGCAAACTGTTAAATTACCAGAGGGTAAATCCCATCAATATCCCATTGAATCGCTATAAAATCCAATTGAATCACTATAAAATACCATTAAATCACTTTAAATCACTATCAATTTCCATTAACTCCCATTAACATCACGTTAAGTCCCCACTAAATCATTAATGCCCCTGCGAAGGAACAATGTGGAACTTGCCACCGCCGCAGAGCGTTGGTGACCTGCCATGGAAAAAGCAGTGGAAGTACCTCGGGTACTAATCAATACGAATAAATACCAGTAATCATATATATATATATATATTATTGGGTACTTTTAGGTACTTGGAGGGTCTATATATATATAATACCCATACTTATACCAATACTTTTTGTTAGGTACTTGGAGGGTCTAGTATATATATAATATATATATATATATACATGTATGATCACATAGATGTATATATATATATGTATACACGTATATGAGCTGGTTGGTGTTTTGGCATATGTTGCTTTAAAAAGTTTCAACCATGGTCAAATGGGACGATGATCTCCGATGACCTGTATGACATGGTGAAAGCATGGATACTCCGAAAGGGGGATGGTCAAAGGGATTTGAAGGGATTTTCCCTTACCCTCTGGTAAACGTTTGGAAAGATCCTCCATATTTTTAATGGGAAAACTCACTGTAAATGGGCATTTTCCAGTTCGCAAACTGTAAACGTTTACCAGGCCGGGTCTGCTCACGCCTGCAACATTTCTGGCCATCTGGGAGCTTGGGGATGTGGGATTTTCCAGCGGAGCTGATGACCGTGGAATTCGCCTGCCATAATTCTCTTATTACCGTGGAATTACCAGGGAAAGGTACCTGTTCTCATGGGGTAAAAGCCAATTCTCATAGATACTTGATGATACTTGGAGAGTGGAGGTATGTATCATACGTAAATTATTAATCATATGGAGGTTTCCTGAAATAGGGGTACTACAACCATAAATCATCCATTTTAGATTGGTATGTTCCATTATAAACCATCCATTTGGGGGTACCACCATTTATGGAAACCTCCATATCATGCTAGCCATTTCTTGCCTATCCCATGATATTTCATCATGTCATCCCTGGGGTATTCACGTGACAACTCTTACAGAACTAGGCTTGCCATCAGTGCAACCTTTATCGCCCTGGTCTCCTCTTCTCTGTGTCTTGGAACAGCTGAGCAGTGGCTGTGGTTGCTATACCTTGGTCGACCTTGATGCGTTTTGCATGCTGTGATGCTATTTTAATGGGCTTTGAATAGCATTGTTTTTTTAGAAGCTGTAAGAATCAAACAATATTAAGATGTACTGATATGATGATTCATTGATTCCGGGATTATACGAAACAATATTTTGGTGATTATCACAATCATTCCATGAATCCATGAAAGGAAATTCCCGTTCTTACAAGGTGGTGCCCCCCCCAAGTTATAAATGGGTTATAATCCCATTAATTATGGATATATCACTTATAAACCATAGTGACATTGGACTTATAAACCAACTGAACGCTAACAAACTGGGGCACCACCCAACGTAAGTACTGTTAGAGACAACATGTCGGATTTGTTTCACGCTGCTATGGAGCTACGAACCCAGCATGGTACTGTCGGGGATGAATGAAAACTGACCTATTGAAAAGGATCAGCCACAATCCATTATTGGAATAGCCAGAATAGCTATAATATAATGTCAACCCTGGATTCCTGGATTAATAAACCCCAAACGGCTGTTAAATTGGGGGCTACCATGTATGAAGTACGAAAAACATCAGATTTCAAACCTCCATGTATCCTGGCGCCGGGATTTTTTTTGCAGCGGCCGATGTAAATATGCGTATGTATACCAGGCCGGTGCCAGAGGTTTATCATGGGACCAACTCTTTTGGATTTGTTTAGGGTTTCATGTTTTTGGTGCCGGGCATCTGAGGGGGCCCCCGCTGTTGTCAGTTTTTGACATTACACTAAAAACAACGTCATAGACGAGGGGGGGGGTGGGGTGGGATAATAGCGTCATTTGCTGTACGTTCTCATGCACTTGCACACATACGTCATGCTACGCTGCTGTACGTTCTCATGCACTTGCACACATATAGCTACGCTGCTGTACGTTCTCATGCACTTGCACACATACGTCATGCTACGCTGCTGTACGTTCCCATGCACTTGCACACATATAGCTACGCTGCTGTACGTTCTCATGCACTTGCACACATACGTCATGCTACGCTGCTGTACATTCTCATGCACTTGCAGATCGTAGGGCGGGTGTTAGGTGGATGGTTATGGATATGTAAATGATGATGATCATGACATGATGATGATGATGATGATGATGATGAAATGCTCCTGATGCTAAAGTTTCGTTTTTCAGCGTTTTGCGGTCCCCCCTGTAAAATGTTTGAAAAGTGACAACAGCGGGGGCCCCCTCAGATGCCCGGCACCATGTTTTTGTTTTAAGTTGTTTTTTTTTAAACCATGCTTTGAATAAGATTTTACTTTCAAGGCTTACTTAGGGTTTCATGTCAGATTTGGGTTTCAGTGTTTTGGATTTAGAGTTTTGTCTTTTGGAAATAAGTCTCGTCAGCCAAGTTGCAATTTCACCGTCACCGACATACCAACATGCAAAAAACACTGGCCTTGCGCAGTTGCAATCCACTGCGCCGGGCAGCACCCCCGTCCCGGCCGTATGTGTATATCATAATATATATATATACACACCAAATTGCACAGGATAGATACGTTATATTTATACATATACTTATATTTACATAGGTCTGTAAATATATATATATATGAATATGTATGTGTATACGGATATACATGTATATATATATAATTATATATATATAGGATTACATATAATTATATATTTATATATATAATATGTATGTTATTTTCATATGTATGCATAGATGTGTCGAGAATCTGATTGATTGCGGTCATGAAGCACTTGCCAATTAGGGCGTACATCAAGAGATGGAATTGTGACGATGAGTCCGCTGAGTGAAGCTTTGATTTGGAAACCACAATTTCATGAGATTTCTTTCTACCACCATGACAGTTACCCCAAGGGGTACCCTCTGGTAAACTAACATAGCTATGGAAAATCACCATGCTATTAATGGGAAAATCCACTATTTCTATGGCCATTTTCATTAGCTATGTTAAATTACGAGAGGGTAAACCTTCACATAGAATTGGAAAGCCCACGGCTTTCCTCAGGAAAATCGACGCCAGCATTTAAGTAGATCCTTTTCCTAGGGAAAACCCCACGGGTTTTCCTGGGGATCCCTAGGGCCCCTTTAAAGCCCTTTAAAGTGACTCGTCCAAAACACGAGGTTTGTCGGCGTTCTGACCAATGTCTTGGCCGACTTGACTTCGAGAAGAAAGAAGATGAATCAGATCTTGGAATCAGCCTCTTCTCAGAAAGAACAGGGGAATAGCATAGAAAATTCATGGGAATATGATGGGAATATCATGGGAATATGATGGGATTATCATGGAAATATTATGGGAATATGATGGGAATATGAAAAAAACATGATAAATCATTCTCTGTGGGTTGCTGCCTTTTTTTACGCTGGAAATATCATGGGACTATGATGAATATACATAGGATATTCGCAGATAATTGGGAGCACCCCAGAATTGGATGGAGACATCAGAAAAGTCTGGAATCTTCCCAGGATCCCTCAGGGCCCAAAGCCATCGCGTTAGCTGGACCTGGTAAACCTAAGTGAAAGGTCGATCACGACCTCACTGCTATGTCACTTGAAGACTTTCATTGTTGTAACAACATACGTGTATGTCCCGAGGAACAAAAAAACTTCCAAGCGCCAGTAGGGAGAAATCCTTGGTGTGGTTATTTTCAGGTTGGTGAACTATTCTGAAGAGAGCAAGGGATATCCGGGATATGGATGTAGGTCAAGTCACCAAGTCTCCAAAAGTTTCCAGGTGAACATTCCTACCTTCCAAGAATTGAATAAATGGGCGGTAAACAAAAAAACACGACAAGTGCCCAAATGTTTTCCCCTTGAATCAATCGATAACTGCAGGGTGGTGCCCCCCCAGTTATGTTTGTTGGTTTATAAATGTGTCTATTCCCCTTTGCCTGTTATATACCCTTAATCAACCCTCGTGAAATTGGAGTTACTTGCACCAGCTTAGCGATTCTGACCTGCCCCACCCAGTGGGTTGTGTTTGGCCATTGCATTTTCTTCGCACTGATGCATCCACCACATCCATATTCCGATTTTAAGTCTTGTTAACAATCGCAGTCAGAACGCTGCCAAAGTTTCAAAGCCATATTAGACATGATTGGATTTGTTTAGAAGGTTTTTTTGGGTACCGACAGATGTATGTGTCCAAAGACCAAAGTTTCAGCTTCACAAACGCGGGTGTGCCATAGTCTGGGTTGACCTGTTTGGCAAAAATCAACAAACATTTGGGAAACCCTAAAAAACACCTTAAAACCCAAGATTTTTTAGTGTAACCAGAACGAGCACGGTGGCGCGACATTGCCCAACATTAATCATCATGTTCATTCAATTGGCTAAAATGGTGGATGTACCGCATTCTCCAGCCTGCGTGGACTTTCAAAAGCGGTTTGTTTATCGCTGAGGTCCGGAAATATTGTGGCGACAGTCACATGCCCTTCACGTACACGATGAAAGTGCGTCGCTTCGTGGAGCGTGAACATCATCGTCAGAGCATGCATGGACACATGGTGCCTCGGCCGCCATGGGGGGCCTGAGCTTAGAGGATGGAAAAGGACGGTAAAGGGAAATCCATATCATGATCTAGATCTATATGCATGTCCATCACTATGCAGCTATTTACATGTAGTGCATTATGATTTGTATATAGTATATTTTTCTATAGATACCTAAGTTGTGCATAGAGAACAATATGGATACATGTGATACATATCATATGTACATGTATTGTTTTTGTATTGTTTACATTTGTTTATATACTTTGTCTTGGATGCATACAGTATGTGAATTATAGTAAGTGTTCAACATGTAAAGATATGACTCGGACACTGTGGTGTTAAAATCAGTTCTTGCAAACTGGAAGCTTCAGTGTATCGTTTTTTTTCTTTTCGCTACCCCCTCACTGAGAAGCAACAATGACACAGTTGTTCTAGAGTTATGGCCCAAAATACCAATTACTTGTATAAGTCAGTTAGAACCCTGGAATGATAACCTTATTTGTGGCCTAAACAACAGCTGATAAAGGGCTTTGCTGTAATTGTAAGAAAAAAACTGAATCAATGATGTCCCTGAAAAGATCAGGAACTACTTGCAAAGGATCCTGTCTTGTCATATTCATGGTTGGATTGAGCAAATCTAGGTCAATCTTACATGGATACTTTAATCTTTTAGTCTTTTGGTATTAATGGGAATATCTACTAACCAGCAAAGAATTTATTTTTTTGCAGGGTATCTAAGATTGGCAATGTCATGGTTGGATTGAGCACATGTTGATCATGCTTTTCTGAGGAGTTCTTGCAAACGCTACCTGACGCTTGGACTTGATGTGTGATCCTATGTGATCCTCTGACCGCGACTGATGTTTTGGCATGATTTCCATGATATCTCAAAAACAATCTAAGATATTCTTTATCGAACGGTATGTTTTTCCCGCATATTAACAGATGATACAAGGTGTCCCCTCGTTATAATGTGGTTTCAAGTATAGAGATGTCATAAGTCTTAGTGGAATTATGTTCACCAACTTTGCTATTGGACGTTGGCCCCACCTTGTACCTCATAATTTCCAGGTCTTCAACGTCTCTGTTTTTTTTTGTCTCCCTCTTGAACAAATCGCGGTTGTCCAACTGCAACTTCGCTTTAGCACAGCAAAGACGGGGACACGACTTCGATTGATTTCAACAAGGACCTACAAGTTGGGCCCCCAAAGTCCCAAAGTGATATACGTAACCCCATTTACTTGGTTTGATAAATCTGATTTCATATATGATCGTTGCTTTATAAATCCCATTAACTATACGTAACTATAGCCGTAACTATAGATATGAATAGATATGATATATCTACTTAATAAGCCATGACAACCATATAATATAAAGTAGTGGAGTTGTACATCAACATCTTGCTAACGTAAACGGGGGCCCCACCTTACCGAACCGGTCTACAAGTACCTTAAACATCCTTAAACCATTTGTAAAGATTCATATCCCATAGGATCCATGTATGGTATATATGCTAACATTTGGGGGATATTTATGGTAAATGTTACCATATATAGCATACATGGATCCTATGGGTATGGAAAAGCGGTAGTTTGCTACGAAAATTCTGGGGTAAACTTCCTCGCATCTTTCACGAAGAGATTTTGACCATGGGGATGGGTCAAAATGACACCCGAACAAAAAACCCGCTATTTTTCATGGAAGGTCAAATACAAAACACTGCCAAATAGTTCCATTTTTTTGGTATGTTAATGGTGTTTCTTCATAACTTTGGATAGCCATTGTATCCCCAAGTTTGATTCAGTCATGTTTAAGAATCTTATCTGCATCGCCAAGTACTAGAGCGGGTCCCCGCTCTGATGCAACATGTCCTTGCTAAGAATGTTGGGAGGATGGGTCAAGACCTATCATACATTATGAATCATATACTATCAATTATCACATACTGTCAATTATCATATACTATCTGGCTGGTTGGTGGTTTGGAACATGTTTTATTTTCCATAACATATGGGATTAATAATCCCAACTGACTAATAATATGTTTCAGAGGGGTTGAAAACCACCAACCATCTGGTTATTTAACATAGCCATGGAAAATCCTTTACAACTGGAGGTTTCTAGCTGGGAAAATCATCCATTTCTATGGGCCATCTATACCATGGCTATGTTAGTCATAACCAGAGGGTACGATATCTAGCTGGGAGAACCACAAAAAAGCTGTTTTGAGGTCCAGCAAGGGACCAATCATAGAGGTATTTGATCCCCATGGTCTAACTATGACCGTCTATGACCAGCTGTTTTGGTTCCATGGTGTTCCATTGCACCAACCAAAATGGTCGTCTCGGGCCCTGATCAGATCATTGGTAAAAGCATGGTTTTGATGGGAAGAACCATGATGTTCATTAGAAAGACACATGTTTTTCATGCGAAGACACCCGCACAAGAAAAAACTGAACAAAAAAACAAAATATGTGTTTCAGGGAACAATAGAAACAAACTCAATGGTTTTTGTTGATGTTTCTCCAAATTTTCTCGAAAGCCCACAGAGTCCCTCGAAACCGCCAGGAGGGCATGGTGAGTGAACTCTTTCATGAAGCGCGCAGCAGGACTTTGCGGCGGAGCCATCCTTTCCTGAAGGAGATTGGGAAAGGCAACCGGCAGCTGGGACCTGAAGAAGTCCCAGATGGGAGGGATAACTTGTAACCATAAGACACGGCTTGGTACTCGTAGATGTCCCATTTTGGAGACTTTGAACATCATTGTATCTCGTATTCGTTGGAGATTTCAAGCATCGACGTATATCCCCTTTTTAGTTGGGTGATGTTCAATTAGGACATTTACCAGCCCCTGTAAGAGTGCATGAAACTTGCTGTAAACCAAGCACATATTGTTGTGTAGCTTCAAGGAATGGGCAACATTGAAGAAAATTCAAGCTGCAGTGCGAAGGTGTTTCTTGCGATTGCCGTATCATTTGTTGTCTAAGGTGATTGAACCGTCTCTCTCTGCAGGCAGTTTGCTTTTTTCCCCAGGTCCCAGAGAAGTCGAAATAAACTAAAATGATCTAAAACTAATGCAATTGAATTCTCAAACAAATCAAGAATGACTTTAAATCTAACTCTGAATTCTGTTTATGTGCTTTTATTCAATTCGACTTTCTTATTCCTTAGTTCCCTCTTCTTTTCCTTTCCTTTATTTCCCCACCTACCAGGTGAGGGTCTCTAGATATTACCAGAGTTACTTCCTCCTCCTTCCTCCTTCCTTCCTGCTTCCTCCTCCCAACAGCGAGCTCCAGAGCTCAGTGGGCACCGCCGGACCCAAAGTGGTGATGCTTACTGAGATCTGGCGCTCACGGTTGAGATCCGGCAGTGCCCATGTCACAGAGAATAATGCCAGACAGAATGACAGAACAGAATGTTAGATAGAATGCCATGCCAGAATACAGTGGGTGCCAGAAACAATGTCAGAATAGATGCCAGATAGAATATCAGAAAGAATGCCAAATAGAATGCCAGAGAAAATGTCAGAATAGATGCAAGAAAGGATGCCAGATAGGATGCCAGAATAGATACCAGATAGAATGCCAGAATAGAATGCCAGAATAGAACGTCAGAATATATATTTATATAATATATTTATATATTATATACCATATATGCTTCCAGATGAGCAAACAAATTGTCAAAGTGGGGTTCGCTCGGAGTAAAGCAATTTTCATGTTTTTCTTTGAAACTGGATGCAATTGAATCTGAATTAAAGCAAAACTCGTTCAAAATCGCTTTCCAAATGACTTCTGAATTAAATCGGTTGATTTGCACTTTCTTCCTTTGTTTTCTTTTCTTGTTCCTTCATTCCTTGTCCCTTGTATTTGGTAAATGTTAAGTTGTCCTTTTTTGTTCCACATTTTTCTTTTTGTTCTTTTCTTGATCACCAAGGCGTTCTAGTTTAGCAACGACCTGAGCGATAAGCTAGCGATAACCTTTTGTTGAAAAAGGGACCCCGGACGAGGGATAGACTCATTTGATCCTATTGGCATCTTTTCCCAAAATACCAGACAAGCAAAAAAAACGGAAATGAACGATTCTTACAAAGAAACAAAAAATACTGATTTTGGCGATCTTTCATGAAGCTGATTTTGGAAATCTTTGATGAAAGGCAATTCCGCTGCATGTTTGTATTAGTGTTGATCTGAACAAAACACTGTAAAGCGATCAGCAAATCCAAGAATTGGTTTGTAGGTTGGTGTCCTTCTTTTCGCCATTTTTTTGGGAGGAACTGAGTCCTCAAACTTCTTAAACGGAAATGATGAAAAAAAAACATTTTATTTAGTGATTTGTGATTTTGATTTTGGGATTTTTTTAAGAATGTATGATGAGGAAATGATCGACAAAAAATGCAAAAACACGTGACACGATTAATGGGTTCATGAGCGACCACGCATGAGGATTTACTGCAATCATTTGGGTTCATCAAAATCCAACCAATATTTTTACTAGGTGATTTACCCCCAGTCGTAGGAAAGGTGCAACTTCAGTCACAAGTGATCAATGGGCAATGCCAGGTGCCGCACATTTATTTAGCGCGGAATGAACCACCTGTTTTTTATTCTTTGTAAATGGTGACTAGACTAGACAAAGTGTGGGGACTTTGAACTAGGACATTTGGTTTTCCCAAGGAATGGAACCTCATGATCCTAGTGCAGATTGGCTGATGGGGTGGGCTAATCGGGTAAGATCCGGTAATATGTAAGATGTAGACACATTGAATACACCTGGGGACTTTGATGAGATGAGTTAATGGTTTTTCTACGCAAAATTTTAAACGCACCTCATTCGTGGTACTTGTCACCGCTAGGATTAGCAGGTCTTGCGCCAAATTGTTGCGCCGTCCAAGGTGCATGGAAATCGATTTGTGCATGAAAGCTGTGACTTGACACAGGGCCGCAGGTGCCATAGACAACAAACTGTAGATGTTCAGTTTCTCGGGTCTAAAACCACATGGATGAATTGACTGGGGTTTTCACTAAAATGGGTGGATTGTGCTATAATCATTTCCAATGGTGTTTTTTTTTGTTAATTGAAAAGGTAAACACCATATATATCCATGTATATATAATTACGTGTATGTATATATATATATATACATATTTATATTGCTGTTTTAAGTTTTAACTAAGGTTTTGTGGTAGCATGGGAATACTATCCCACAAATCCAGGTATCTACTCCAAGATATTCCCATTCAATTTGATGGCTCACCGAATTGATGGCCCTCAAGAGCTGGTGCAATCGCCATTTCAGGTACTTTTTTTATTTCTCCACATCTTTGTGTGGGGTTCTTGTTTTTGGTTCTGCATCCCGTCCGCCGCCTCCTCCTCCTCCCGCTCCCGTCGCCCCTCCCGTCACACACAACTTGTCCACACCACTACTTGTCCACACACAACTTGTCTTCACACTACTTGTCCACACACAACTTACTCACACACAACTTACTCACATACAACTTACTCACACACAACTTACTCACACACAACTTACTCACATACAACTTACACACAACTTGCTCGCGTGCGGCTTACTCACATACAACTTGCTCACACACAACTTGCTCACACACAACTTGCACACACACACGCAACTTACTCACATACAACTTGCTCACACACAACTTACTCACACACAACTTGCTCGCGTGCCGCTTACTCACATACAACTTGCTCACACACAACTTGCTCACACACAATTTACTTACTCACACACAACTTGTTTACACACAACTTGTCCACACACAACTTACTGGGACGCCGCGGCGTTTTGCGTGGCAGGCGTGGCACTTTGTGACATCCACCTTCACTTTGTGTGGCAGGCGTGGCACTTGATGACATGGATCATCACTTTGCGTGGCAGGCGTGGCACTTGCAGGCGTGGCACTTGTCAACACATGGATCGTCACTTTGCGTGGCAGGCGTGGCACTTATGGCACTGGGTTGGCTCTGGTTGGCGCGCTTGGTGCCCAGGCCGCGCTGGGACGCCGCGGCGTTTTGTGTGGCAGGCGTGGCACTTTGTGACATCCACCTTCACTTTGTGTGGCAGGCGTCGCACTTGATGACATGGATCGTCACTTTGCGTGGCAGGCGTGGCACTTATGGCAGTGGTTTGGCTCTGGTGGCGCGCTTGGTTCCCAGGCCGCGCTGGGACGCCGCGGCGTTTTGCGTGGCAGGCGTGGCACTTTGTGACATCCACCTTCACTTTGTGTGGCAGGCGTGGCACTTGATGACATGGATCGTCACTTTGCGTGGCAGGCGTGGCACTTGCAGGCGTGGCACTTTGTCAACACATGGATCGTCACTTTGCGTGGCAAGCGTGGCACTTATGGCACTGGGTTGGCTCTGGTGGCGCGCTTGGTTCCCAGGCCGCGCTGGGACGCCGCGGCGTTTTGCGTGGCAGGCGTAGCACTTTGTGACATCCACCTTCACTTTGTGTGGCAGGCGTGGCACTTGATGACATGGATCATCACTTTGCGTGGCAGGCGTGGCACTTGCAGGCGTGGCACTTGTCAACACATGGATCGTCACTTTGCGGCAGGCGTGGCACTTATGGCACTGGGTTGGCTCTGGTGGCGCGCTTGGTGCCCAGGCCGCGCTGGGACGCCGCGGCGTTTTGCGTGGCAGGCCTGGCACTTTGTGACATCCACCTTCACTTTGTGTGGCAGGCGTGGCACTTGATGACATGGATCATCACTTTGCGTGGCAGGCGTGGCACTTGCAGGCGTGGCACTTGTCAACACATGGATCGTCACTTTGCGTGGCAGGCGTGGCACTTATGGCACTGGGTTGGCTCTGGTGGCGCGCTTGGTGCCCAGGCCGCGCTGGGACGCCGCGGCGTTTTGTGTGGCAGGCGTGGCACTTTGTGACATCCACCTTCACTTTGTGTGGCAGGCGTCGCACTTGATGACATGGATCGTCACTTTGCGTGGCAGGCGTGGCACTTATGGCACTGGTTTGGCTCTGGTGGCGCGCTTGGTTCCCAGGCCGCGCTGGGACGCCGCGGCGTTTTGTGTGGCAGGCGTGGCACTTTGTGACATCCACCTTCACTTTGTGTGGCAGGCGTGGCACTTGATGACATGGATCGTCACTTTGCGTGGCAGGCGTGGCACTTGCAGGCGTGGCACTTTGTCAACACATGGATCGTCACTTTGCGTGGCAAGCGTGGCACTTATGGCACTGGGTTGGCTCTGGTGGCGCGCTTGGTTCCCAGGCCGCGCTGGGACGCCGCGGCGTTTTGCGTGGCAGGCGTGGCACTTTGTGACATCCACCTTCACTTTGTGTGGCAGGCGTGGCACTTGATGACATGGATCGTCACTTTGCGTCGCAGGCGTGGCACTTATGGCACTGGGTTGGCTCTGGTGGCGCGCTTGGTTCCCAGGCCGCGCTGGGACGCCGCGGCGTTTTGTGTGGCAGGCGTGGCACTTTGTGACATCCACCTTCACTTTGTGTGGCAGGCGTGGCACTTGATGACATGGATCGTCGCTTTGCGTGGCAGGCGTGGCACTTGCTGGCGTGGCACTCGTCAACACATGGATCGCAGCGGAGGTGTCGTTGCCATATGCCGCTTGGCTGTGTATCGCAGAAGTGCAACTGGAGGAGACTTTCTGGACTTTGTGACCGTCCGCGTCCGCGGTTGTCCGTAGGTGTCCGTGATGTTCGATGTGGCTTTTACCGTGTCTTGGACTTGATCCGGATTCCGTGTGCAGTATATAGCCAAAGGAGCTAGCTTTAGCTTGCATGGATTGACGCGCCGTGCGAAGATCTAGCGCCTGAACGCGGCCATGTGAGCGACAGAAAAAAAGATCACGTTCATGACAGATCAGAACAGTTTCTGTGCAATCGGTTGCCACTATTCTTGTCTTGCTTGCTTTCAGCGGGAGCTACATTACTGCACTTGCCGCCGTCGCTTGGCAGGTCCACCACGCTGCGATGTCGTGATCTTTGCTAGTGCTGTTGCAGTTGACGGTGCTCATATGTCTGTTATCAATCTGTGCTGCTGAAACTAACAGTCTTCGTGACAGCCGGTGTTTTCTGTTGTTCTGCCCGGCACCGACTTCGTCGCGCAGATGCTGCTGTTCAATACATGCATACATACATACATACACATATACATACATACATACATACATACATACATACATACACAACTACTCATACCGGTCTATACGTGGATGTTATTGCGAAAGAGCTGGCGCTGTCTGAGGCGACTTGATGTTATTGGATTAGTGTGTTCAGTATTGTTTGTCTAGCTGGCCTTCTATTTGGATGCAAACCAATCACTCGTACTTAATCTTCCACACACAACTTGCTCCGCACCAATCCTTAACCGTCTCTTTTCTCTTTCCTGCTTTCCCCATGCTATCTTTACCTTTCTTTTGCTGCTTGTTGGAAGAAGTTGACATGTGGGGTTATCCGGTCCTTTATTTATTGTTTTAAAGGTGTAAGCAGGCCATGACAATCCACAAGATATAAAGAGTAGTGAAACCACCTTTCTTTTCAACCAAGAGGGGGGGTTAGTATGCCGCCACTGCTGGGATGACGCGGCGGCTTGTGCCTGATAAGGATCTCTCGTTGTCGTTGAACTGGTAGTGGTGTTAGTGGTAGTAGCATGTAGTGTAGTACTTTTTCACTGGGCAAACCTATCCTGGTTGGTGGTTTGGAACATTTTTTATTTTACCATATATTGGGAATAATGATCCCAACTGACTAATTAATATTTTCAGCGGGGTAGGTCAACCACCAACCAGTCTCATCATCCCAATTTTATTATCCCCATGATTTCCCATTAAACAAAAACAAACATAAAAGATCGCTAGGTTGAATCAATGATGAGATGATGTGGCTGCAGACCCCTCACATGCCATGGCTCTTTCCCGTGTTCATTTTTAATGGGTTTGGGGTGTTTTTTTTGCATCCACGGCATGGGGGGCAAAGCTAGAAGAATAGAAATGATTTATCGAAGGGAACAGATTCAGATTCATCGAAGTATCTTCACAGGGTGGTGCCCCATACATGTAGTTAGCATTCAGTTGGTTTATAAGTCCAATGTCACTATGGTTTATAGGTGATATATCCATAATTAATGGGATTATAACCCATTTATAACTGGGGGGGGCACCAACTTGCAGGACCCCGGTAATGGGATCATTTTATGGAAATTTCGCCCACTATTTCCATCGGTGGCCCTTTATTTTCATCAAATCTTAGCCAGCAACAACAGCGATTTCTTGTGGGTAACCAGCTATACTTGGGGGTGCGATGCAGTTGATTTTTTTTTTTAAAGTATCTTTGCAAAACCATAGCTGGTTGGTGGTTTGAAACATGAATGGATTATTTTTCCCATCATATTGGGAATTTCATAATCCTAACTGATGAGCATATTTTTCAAGATGGTTAAAACCACCAACCAGATAGTTACAGGCTATTTATTGCCGACTTATTCCCATTTTCACAACCTCATTTGCATCCCCAAGTAAGTCCTTCTTCCTATTACTAAAACTCTCCATTCTCCGAAATACAAAAAATAGGAGTGGTTTGGCAATTCCGTTTTTATTGCGTTTTTTTTACAATTGGATTCTTAATTGTGGTAATTGAGAATCAATAGGAGAACAGGATGGTGAAACAATGGGTTCAACCACTCTATTAATAAAAATAGACTGGTACCTGGATGTGTTTTATTAGGGTCCCATCTCACAAGTTTTATTTTTATATTTTACTTTTAAGGTTTTCATTGGAATATTTGGGAAAGCTTCTAAATCCAGTTTTTGGCCATATTTTATATATAAATTTTAATAAGGGATTTAAAGCACATGTGAACATCGTGTTTTTTTAGTTTTATTATTAAGGTTTTCATTGGAATATTAGGGGAAATCTTCGAAATCCAGTTTTTGGCAATATTTTTTAAATATTATATTTTGATACGGGATTCAAATCAAATTTGAAAATCAATCTTTTTAAAGTTGTATTATTGAGGTTTTCATTGGAATATTAGAGGAAATCTTCTCAATCCAGTTTTTGGCAATCTTTTATATAGAATTTAAAACATTATTTAATCACATTTGAAATCGAGTGTTTTATTTTTATTATTAATGTTTTTATTGGAATATTAGGGGCACCCTAATACAAAATACCCCCCAATAGTAAAATAGATCACCGTGTTTACCATTTGGGGGGCCGGTGTTTTAGTAATAGGGAGAGAGGATTGGTGTTTCAGGTGAACGAGCTGTATCTGCTGGAGAATGACACGCTCTTCGATGCAAACCAGCACCTTGGCGATCTCAAATTTCTATGGGGAGTACTTGCCACATGCCCATATGGGGTTTCCATAGATGAGGGTAGCCCCTTTTTTGGATGTTATTTTCTGGAAAATCCCTATTTATGGATGATGATTTGGGGGTTTTCCCATGACAAAACGGAAACCTCCATACAAAGTGGGCCCCCCTAGATAGCGTTCAGTTGGTTTATAACTCCAATGTCACTCTGGTTTTTGGTACCTATAACATCCTATAACTATAGTTAATGGGTTTGTAAACCATCAAACATCACTGGGGGGCCCCACCTCCATATCTGAATAGATTGGCTTGCCAGGCACTTTGATCTTCAGCCTTGGACCAGGATCAGAATCTTTACGTCTGGCAATCTAGTACTTGGTGGCGAACTACCCACGAATCGTTTTGTGGGTTAGTTCACCCCAGTGATTGACATGGGATAAGGAGCGGGTTAATCCACTTATAACTGGTTGGAACTAAGCCACTTACGATTCGTGGGTAGTCCGCCACCAAGTATATTTGATCCCAAAGCTCTCGGTAGGCAAAAAATCCTTTTTAATACCGGGGTAAGCCACGGATCCTAAGTGGGATGAGCCATGAAGTAGACCTGCTTCAGAACTTGAGGCTGCTGGCTTAGCGGTAAAAGCGAATTTAGCTGTCGACAATGCTGATTCAGTTTTCTAATGCGGTATTGACAACCCCAACCAACTCGATAGGTAGTTTAATCCTGGATAGGCTATTGCTTTAAATGGAAAATAACCATAACCAGCAAACAGATTACATTTTGTTGTGGACTATCAAAGACTGACCATGTGCTGAGTGAGTTTTCAAAGGAGGTTTTGAAAGGTATAGATAGGTATTCAACCACAGACCCCGTGGTTTGCCCGGACTGCAACATTGAGGATGCTCTGTTGCCGAGCATGATAAGAGAGATTGCACAGTATTTTCTGGTTTAGGACTCAGAGTTTTCAGGGTTTAGGGTTTTAGGGTTTGGGATTTTAGGGTTTAGGGTTCGTCGTCGTCTGGGAAATATTAAAACACTGGCCCTGCACAGATATTGGAAGATGTCGAAAGATAATGTTTGAAGATGTTTGAACACCGTTCGAACCTTCCGGGCAAACCATAGAGTCTTGTCGTAACCATTGTTATAGGGGTTATATCTTGTCTTATGGGGGTTACTCTTGCCCATTAACAACCCTGGCCTGCACCCGTAGAATTGTCATTGTAGGTTCACAAAGTTTGCATGGATTCAACATGGATTCCACTAGTCGTTGAACTTGAAGCATTGGAACAACAAACCACCAGACTTCTGCGATCTATTTCTCGATCTTCACTATGGCTTATGAAGTAGTTATAAGACAAAACCACTACTGCCTTGGAGGATTATGACATATATATATATACATAAATACAAGGTGAGGACCCCTAGATAGCTAAGTTGACTTATAACTTGGTCAACTAAGGTTTTTGGAAGATATACCTTTTGTTGATGGGGTTTTCAACCAACTTGTAACTAGGCGACCTCAGCCTGTATATAATGTAAGTGCTTCACATCCTCAAATTTTGCCTTCCGATATTGCTTGCGTGCCACTTCTGAGAGAAACCTGGATACAGAAATGTTTCTTGCAGGACAGTTAAGGGAGTCATCATTCTGGGCATTATATATATATAACATATATATATATACATCATAAATTTCATGGTTGGAAGGGATGCCATATCCCAAGTACTGCAACAATGAATCTGGGTTAATGGTATGGGTAACTACGCCACGCTTGCATTATTTCAGGTTGGTGAGTTTTGTTTTTTCAGATATATCATGTTGTCGGTCAATTCTATCGCATTCCATTCGCCTCAAAACCCTAGTATTAATCAGTATGGACCATTGCTGCTACAAGGTGGCGCCCCCCCCCAGTTATAAACGGGTTATAATCTCATTAGCTATGGATATCACCCATAAACCATAGTGACATTGGACTTATTGGCACCAACTTTTCACGCGATTCCGAACTGGGGCACCACCCTGTATTGACAATATCATTATTAATCGTTATTGATCATCCTCACACAATTTTTGTTGCAACTTGGCTGAGTTAAGCCCCATCTGGATCCACATCCAATCGCTTTGCGGTTGAGTATGGAATCAAGCAATGCCATAGTTTTTGTTCCAGTTGATGATCTTCTGGTTGGTGGTGACTGGAACCATGGAATTTTATGATTTCCCATATATTTGGAATAATCAACCCAACTGACTTTCATATTTTCCAGAGGGGTTGAAACCACCAACCAGTCTTGGATACTCACCTCGCAATTCGGGATGAGGACTGATATTCTTTATTGTGACCCCCAGTCATGGTTGGTTACTGGGATTCTCTATGGCACTCAGCCGAACGTGCTGCTGGAATGCTTACAAACACTTACCCAAATCACCCAGTCACGTATGCACATATACAAGTATACCATGGGTTGCTCCTTTGGGTATAATACATATATATATATATGTAAATGTATACATATATACATATATACATAGTTTGACACACACATATATATATATATACATATACATATATATATATTATACATAGTAGGTATATGTTTGTATATTTACCAAGTACAGGTATTTTTCAGTAATATATCAGTGATCGGGTAAAGTCCATGGTAGCCCTCGGTAGCCCTCGCATGGACCAATGGACCTTGGTTTAAGGGACAATTTACAGGAAAGTCCCAGATTTAATTGGAAAATCGATGGTTTCCGGTTAAGATTTTCCCTTAAACCCAATCCAGTGATATATATACATTGGAGATTGTTAAGATTTCATGTTCACTGGGAATGAAGATAATGACGGTTCTCAACCAACCAGTAATAACCAGTAAAACAAGGTGGTGCTCCGCCCTAGATAGCTAAGTTGCTTTGTAACCCCTATTATAGATATATCTACCCTAAAGCATCCAAGTCGCAAATTTTACCACAAGGATCCACTAGGGTTCCAAACGAAAACGACTAGCGATGAACCGCTCCCCTTTATGTCGTTGTTTCGACATGTTTCCTTTGGCAAAGGCGCAGCAAGGGCATGTACATCTTGGCCGCGGGGAAATTTGATTACGTTCCTCGAGAAGCGCAAGCAGGAGACTGTGATGACTGTGATCTATCCCTCTGGATGAGAAACAATTAGGGGATTTGGAGGTTTCCTAAAACGGGGGTACCTCCAAATCGTTCAAAAAAATACAATTTTAGTACAGGATGGGGCCCCCAAGATAGCGTTCAGGTGCCTTTTAAGTGGCTGAATTCTATGGTTTATGGTAGAGATAACTATAGTTAATGGGGATTACAATGGTTTATAAACCAACGAACATATCTGGGGGGCCCATCCTGTATATTTGTGTATATTTTAGTATTGAAAGCTATGGTTTGGGGGATCCTGCACTTTCAGCAGACTTTCAGCGGATGCTGATTGGTGGTGTCCTATGATTGATAGGTTTTTTTTAGGGGGTTCCATACATGGGTGATCCCCAAAATGGATGGTTTATAAAGGACAATCCTGTTCAAATGGACGATTTAGGGGTACCATCATTTTGGGAAACCTGCAGACAGAGATCTAGGTAAATTTGGTCACGACCTCGCTGTTCTCCCGAACCTTGTGGAAATCCTTGATATGCCCACCCACAAAGGTGAGTATAGCTATCATTCAAAGCTGCCTCTACCAATGTGACGCGGGCTCCTTAAGGGCTGTGCACATCACCTTTCGCAAGTGTAATTTACATTCAGATAGATAGACAGACAGACAGATAGACAGACAGACAGAGCAGATAGATAGATCGATAAATTGAGCGATGGATGGATAGATAATTAGATAGATTCAGATAGATAGATTCAGATAGATAGATTCAGATTGATAGATTCAGATAGATTCCGATAGATTCAGATAGATAGATTCAGATAGATAGATTCAGATAGATAGATTCAGATAGATAGATTCAGATTGATAGATTCAGATTGATAGATTCAGATAGATAGATTCAGATAGATAGACTCAGATAGATAGACTCAGATAGATTCAGATAGATTCCGATAGATTCAGATAGATAGATTCAGATAGATAGATTCAGATAGATAGATTCAGATAGATAGATAGATAGATAGACAGATAGATAGATAGATTCAGATAGATAGATTCAGATAGATAGATTCAGATAGATAGATTCAGATAGATAGATTCAGATAGATAGATTCAGATAGATAGATTCAGATAGATAGATTCAGATTGATAGATTCAGATTGATAGATTCAGATAGATAGATTCAGATAGATTCCGATAGATTCAGATTGATAGATTCAGATAGATAGATTCAGATAGATAGATTCAGATTGATAGATTCAGATAGATAGATTCAGATAGATTCCGATAGATTCAGATAGATAGATTCAGATAGATTCAGATAGATTTACCAACCCCTATCTTGCTTAGGGGATTTTGAAGATCATTTTGAAGAATCTGTTGGAGATGAGCAATCCCCAATGGTTGGGTGATGTTCAAGTAGACCTTTACAAACCCGTAGGCGAAGTAGGAGCAATGCCAAGAGCTCTTCATTGGTCTCAAGGAGTGGCTGCCCGAAATGTGCTGAATTTTTTGAACTTCACATCTTGGGGTCTCTTGGTGCAGCAATTCGGGACCGGCGGAGTGGCAACAAAGTCAGGTGACTGTGTCTGGAAATGGGTTAAAAAACCATCAGAGTTGCTAGTTGATCGGGAAAATTATGACACACCACCGGCTTTTGGGTAACCCTATCTTCAGGCAAACCTATGTATTGTTATCGAACAAAATGTACCAACAGGATTAAAAGAGAACATGTTCACAATTGTAGGAAACTGGGGCATCTATGTGATTTTTTTTGGAAAAAAAGGGAGTTAAGCAGTAAACCTATTGTAAACATGTGTGTAAGGTGACTGATAAAGGGTGCACTCAGTTATCCAGCCACGGGTGTTGAACCAACAAGCAAAAGGCAATTTGTTCGATGAGTTGTGTAGATGTTCATGGCTTCATAGTTTGCTCATTTGATAGGAGGGCGATATGATACCATTTTCCACAACAACTCATTTTTATGATTTGTATCTAAGATTTGCACGGTCGAGAGGCCTTGTGCTGCGGGACGTGTAATCTCTGTACCTTTCATAAAATGTCTGCTGAAATGTATGAACCAGTTTTAAATTTCTTTGCGCAAACCACTCCAACTATACATATATGGAGGTTCCTAAGTTATAGGGGTACCGCAAATCATCCAAAATTAGATCAGTTCAGTGTGAAAACCTGCGGT
>CAMXCT020006604.1:230000-235000 GCA_947184155.2 Cladocopium goreaui
TCTATGAGAACGTACAGCAGCGTAGCATGAGGTATGTGTAGAAGTCCATGAGAACACACAGCAGCGTAGATTGGATATGTGTAGAAGTCTATGAGAACGTACAGCAGCGTAGCATGGCGTATGTGTTGCAGTCCAGAAGAACCACCACACCCCTTCGACCCTTCCACACCCCTTCCACCCCACCCGGTTCCCCAAGACAATCAGATTATTCATCATTTGCCGCTTCTAACTGACCTGCGCAACTTCTGTCTTCATAAAATGTACACAACTACATCCGCGGTTTTCACCCCGCGAGCATATACATATACATTTACATATACATTGACATATACAATTGCATGTACATTTACATATACATTGACATATACAATTGCATGTACATTTACAAATGCATTTACACATACATTTACATACAAATTTACATTTACATATGCACTCTTATACATATTTATTTACATTCACGTATATATATATATAGACATACACTCATATATTTATATATATATACATACAGTTATTATTATATATATATATATACTACACAAATATTGATTCCCAGCTAGCATTTTACACTTTCGGGTAGTATATGCACTGCTTCATCACTGCCTATATGCCTATATGCTTCTTATCACCCTGAATATATTACCTACACATGTGTCATAACGTATATAATATCTATCTATCTATCTATCTAGCTAGCTAGCTAGCTAGCTATCTATCTATCTATATATATATATATATACGACTCATTACATAGGGTGCCCATATACTATATACGTATATTCTCCCTGTAAACTCCCTCAGTGCTGTCTATTTACTCCCCATGAACGGGACAACCACTAGGACTGTTGTTGCTGGGAGGAGCCATCTGGCTGTGGGGCAATGGTCCCTTCTCATATCACATACATATACATATATATATATATATGTATGTATATATGTAAAAGTATATGTTTATGCATATGTAATTATATGTATATTTATGTGTATGTATATGTCCATGCATGTATATATTTATATATACATGCAAATGAAAGAAATATGTATGTGTATATATATATACAATTCTGCTCTTCGAGGCAAAAAATATCTGCCGCAAGGAGTTTCCACGCATGCATATATATATATATATTTATTTAAATTTATAGGCTGTAAAACTGTTCCTAAGCAGACTGCGCATCCAAGAGCCACCAAGGCACACACAGAGGGCTTCGTCCCTCCAACAGTTTCATGTCGGACGCGGATGAACCACAGGCAAGACAGTTGTATCAGGGTCAACCGACTAGATGGGTAGTGGAAAATCCTATTCTCTTTTGCTATCAATTGTAACTGGTTGGTGGTTTGGAACTTTTTTTATTCCCCACCTGCCAGGTGAGGGTTGTTAGATTTTATCAGAGCGCATGCCCGCCACCTCCTCCTCCGCCTCCTCCTTCTCCTCCTCCTCCTCGACTAGCTGTCTCTTTCACCTCCACTTCCGCCTTGCCAATTTTGTTAACTCGTCGCCAAGCTCTTCGCCAACTTCCCAGCTCAGTGCGCACTGCTGGACGTCAACCTGCGAGCTGCCCAGCTCAGTGGGCACTGCTGGACCTCAACCTGCGAGCTGCCCAGCTCAGTGTGCAGCGCTGGACCTCAACCTGCGAGCTGCCCAGCTCAGTGTGCACCGCTGGACCTCAACCGGGGACCTGCCCAGCTCAGTGTGCACCGCTGGACCTCAACGGCCAGATAGAATGCCACAAGATATGCCAGATAGAATCCCAGAAGATTTGCCAGAAAATATGCCAGAAGATATGCCAGATAGAATGCCAGAAGATATGCCAGAAGATATGCCCGATAGAATGCCAGAACATATGCCAGAAGATATGCCAGAACATATGCCAGAAGATATGCCAGAGAAAATGCCAGAAGATATGTCAGATAGAATGCCAGAAGATTTGCCAGATAGAATGCCAGAAGATATGTCAGATAGAATGCCAGAAGATATGCCAGATAGAATGCCAGAAGATTTGCCAGATAGAATGCCAGAAGATATGTCAGATAGAATGCCAGAAGATTTGCCAGTAAGAAAATGTATATGAATGTGATGGTGGGATCACACGAAGTAAAGTAATGTGTCCATATATTGGGAATGTCATCATCCCAACTCACTAATAAATATTTTTCAGAGGGGTAGGTATACCACCAACCGGGTAAAATTGGTACTAACCAACTAAAAATGAGATTTATGTTGACAGGTTCACATGGATTCACCATGTGTTGATTGATGATAGCCTGGTTGGCTAGCGGGGATTGAATACCAGGATGGTATAATCTATGGTGATATAATCTACGGGGATATAATCGAGAGATGATGGTTGATTGATGATTATATGTGATTTTTATGGGTATTGAATTTATTGAATACAATTATTCATAGGGGCTGCAACCATCAAACATATGGGGATATACTTGATGAATGATGATTGGTTTGATACCCTCTGGTAAACTAACATAACTATGGAAAATCACCATTTTAAAAGGGAAAGCCAACTATAAACTGCAATTTTCAATAGCAAACTGTTAGTGTACCAGAGGATGGGGTCATACTGTCCAATTCATTGGGAACTGTCACAATCCACGAGCGATGTCCTGAAAGGCCGAAAGGCCACCCCTTTCTAAAAGGGACCAGAGGGGGGTTGAACGCTGCGACCACACAACGTAAAATTGGCATATGTTACCCCCAGAAATCCCACGAAGACTAAACTAGTTCTATGATATGTATACGGTAACGACATTTAAATATGTGGAGGGCGGGCCACACAGAAAGGCCCCGGAGGTAGTATGAAATACCAGTTCGTAAATTTAAATGTAGTTGCAGTATGTTTAAATGAATTGGGTTCCATATGTTTAAATGGCTGGGCGGGCCAAGGAAAACCTTCCCGGAGGTAGTCTAAAATACCTATTCGTATATTTAATATATAGATATGTATATATACATATATATATATATATTTACATATTTACCATAAGTCCTTGCTCGTTTTTGCAGTTCTATCAACAACTTAGCTATTGAGTGGGGGCACATTGTTATAATCAAGTCGGATAGTGAGTTGAACATGGGATTCCCTCCAGTAATCCAACGTGGTTTGGTGGAAAATCTTCATGGTGTGTTCATGTGCGTTCCATGTACATGCTAAGTTTAGGATTATCATTTCTTTGCAGATGTGGTGGTTTCTTAAGTTTTTCCACAGAATGAACTAGTGTTTTTACATTTTTTTTGAGGGATTGTATTTGGAGGGTCACACGATATATAAACCTAGGTCAACTTTGGATGGGTAGTTCAATCCTTTGATATTTTGCTATAGGAAGATCTACAGACCATCTAAGTTTTTTTTGTATTATTGCAGGGTATCTACCCTCTGGTTATTTAACATAGCTATGGAACACGACCCATTTACAGATGATTTTCCCAGCTAGAAACCTCGATTTATAATGGGTTTTCCATAGCTATGCTAAATAACCAGATCACAAGTTTGGCAATGAAAAAAAATAGCTGATGGATCTATAGCTGATTGCGAACAAATATATATATATATATACACATACATATTTATATATACTGTCCATACAGGTAATGGATGTGGGGTTGGAACCTTCACGATTAGGCCTTCGCCAGCCTACCGCGAGCCTACCGTAGGTCATGGCCATGAGCCTCCGCGCGGACGACTACCTGTCAGAGCAAGGGCTTTGGATCAAGGTCCGGCCGCGTTGTTTCGACGACCGCGGAGTCCAGCGGGGTCCACACCTATTGATGCCAATTTTAGTGGGATGAAGATCTATTTACTATAGTTATTTTAAGGTTCAATAGGTACCAGGGTTTTGACCCATAACCATTATATAACCTGGTCGGTGGTTTGGAACATGTTTTATTTTCCATAATAATCAAAATATATGGGAGAATCCTTCCCATTGACTAATATTTGTCAAGATCGTTTTTTAACCACCAACCAGATATGGAAACTAAGTACTAACAAAACCCCATTTATGGTTTATGTATCATCCCATTTAAAAGCAATGATAACTATTAATGACCATGACACTGTGGTTGATTGGTTTTGACATGTTATGACATCGGGACTCTGATACGAGATGATACGAGCTAATTGTTTGGGGATGATGAATTAAACTGGTTGTTGGTTTGGAACATTTGGAAAATCACCCTTTTTAATATGGATTAATCATCACTAATATGGATTTCTGTAGCTCTCACAGATGGGTTTTCACTGAAGGTGTATGGTAAAAACCAGTAAACCATATCCCGGATGCTCCATGGTGCTGGAATATTTACCTACAAAACTGGGTCATGTTTAGGGCAAATGTTGGTGTGCATATTCCAGCACCATGGTTCGCATATGCCATGAAATGGGAAAACGGGATAATTTTTCACGGCTCCCATGGATCCATGGGGAAAAAAATAGGGCTACAAAAAGGTGGGATTTAGGCGATTTTAACGGCCCCCCCCCAGTTGTAAGTGTGTTTATAAACACCATTATGTATAGTTAGAACATGTTAGAACATTTTAGAACATGTTAGAACTATCAACAACTATAGTTATGCTAGTTTTAAAATGTTATAAACTAACGTTAAGCTATCGTTCGGGGGTTCTTATTTTTTTGTACCTCCCGCTTGGGACCGTTGTGTCGTTCCTGGCCTGTAGCACATCCTCAACCAACTGGATAATCTCAACCCTGGATTAATAAACCCCAAACGGCCATTTAAAAAAAGAGGGTGTACCATAAAAAGTATCAGATGACATGACTATGAATGGGAAGTACTTTCTAATTTTCATAAACCATTGTGAATTTTAATCCGGGGTTGACATTAGGTAGTTTGTTTCACTAATCCCGGATACTTTGTTGCTAGGGAACATCACCAGCCCACCAGCAAAGATGAGATATTTTTGTGGGCTACCTTAAAAAGGTCATGTTAAGTACATGAAGCTTGGTCCTGATATTTCTGGGCCA